>WMED01016996.1:0-13133 GCA_019650415.1 Pipa parva | reverse complement strand
GTGGAACTTGCACTATTGGTGACTGACTAAATACTTTTTTTCCCCACTGTATTATTTATTATTTGCAGTAATACAAATAATACTTTGTAAAGATCTAAAGGTCATTTCATTTCAGTGCTGATATTCTTGATGCCAAAGTCTTTCTCTTACACAGTAGCCCAAGACCCTGATGAAGAATTGTCTGACAGACAGATATACAATGTTTAGGTTTTTGTAAAGTGATTATTATGGAGTGGCATCGTACTTATTCCTATACAGCGTAAATATGTCACCTTGAGTTGAATTCCTGATATTTTATTGTTTTTGTTGTTCTTGTACATGCTTTTTAAAATAGATTTCTGTGACGCTTCATGAATATTTATTATTTATTAAATTCCATAAAGAATAAGTGGGGTTTGTTGACTTAACAGATAAAAGGAGGGACATTAAACACTACTGCAAATTAGAGATAACTGGAATTTCAAACCTAATTGGATTATTTATTTTTCTGATGTTACTGCTCTGTTAAAAATGAACTTACCATGCTGCTACCAAAGTCCTCTGTTTTGCACTGAAATAGAACTCCGGAAGCTAACAAATCCAGAGGCTAAGGACCACCCCTTCATCCCTCTGATGTTTAAGCCACACTGGCTGTGTGTTGCATAGCGACAGCATTTTCATCAGAGGGAAAGGGTTCCTTAATCTTTGCAATGGCCGAGTTGTCCTGTTCATTTCAGTATTTAAAGGAAGAGCTCAACTAGCTGAAGGGTAAGCCCTCTGCCTGCCTGAAAGGGTTAAGTTAGCCAGTCACAGTTATTTAGTTGCTCTTTAATATACAGAAAAAACCTTTTACTACACACTTCTTCAGTTAGAGAAGATGAATCGTCTGCCTTTTTGTCTAACAACTGTTTATGTATTTGTAACAAATGAATGGTTCATTATTAACAACATGATTCAGATTTCTGTTGGTTGAATTCATTAAATAAAGTGCAGGCAATGTAAATCCTAAAGTTTAATCCAGTAGAATTAAGATGAAGCAGTGTATTATTCTCCTCACTGGAAAATATCAGGCAGGCGAGTGAATAGCAAAAAATAGATCTAGTAATCCTTCACTAAACTAATAAAAAAAGGTCTCATCCAATATTAATAACACACACATAAGGCAAAATAAAATAGTCATCCATATAACAATTTAAAGCAAATTACACAACTCTTTACAATAAAACTAGTCAACAACACAAAGGTATCAAAAACAGTATGTACTGTACACTTAGTTACCATAGTTATGCCCTCCAGTGTGACAGTGCATAAAGTTGGAAAGAGAGTGTATACGAAGGTTAAAGTGTGAGTAAAGATACTCTAAAATTCCGATATCCCCAAAAGTTGCAAAGTGAAGGCAGTTGGACAAATGCTCCCCTTCCCCGTCACCTGTCATCAGTGCCAGGACAAGGTTTAATTTCATCCTAGGCTACAATAACAAAATGTGCCTCCCAGAAGTCTCCCTTCCATTGTGCTCCATACAGTGCAGCATTACACCCATATAGTGCACTACAGAGCAGCAGGTAAAGTGGTGCAAGATAGTGAGTAGCTCTGCAATTTTCTCTCACCCACCCTTTCTCCATATTGTGGTGCTCGAATTTTTACTGTGCAGACACTGTGCTGCCGATCACAGAACGTTAAAAGCAGTGCTAGGGGAGGGAGAGAGGAACTCTGTAGCACAAAGAACTAAAGCAGACACAGCCAGGCAACAGAAGAGGTAGGTAGGGACAGGAAAAACGAGAGGGAAGCACCAAAATAGCAACCCCCCTCCAGCAGCACCCTAGGCAACTGCCTATCCTGCCGACCCCTCAGTTTGGCCCTGCCTGTCATATTGCCCACTACATTCCTATATGTATGCACACACCTAAGCCTTCACCCTCTGTTCCTTATTACTACAAAGTGATAATCAGCCAAGTCTTATATGCACTGGTACCTTGTATTCCAACAGTGTGCCCATTTGTAACAGCCTTCAAGCTGCAGCAGCTCTCCAGCCTTTTAAGTAAAACATATTTGTATTTATATTATATTTAGATATATATAACTGCTATCACAAAGCATATGCAGCATCTATCTACAGTATGTATCTATCTATGTACAGTATCTATTTATCACCATCTATCTATCTGTCTATCTATCTTACTGGATCTTCCTTTGATTTGATTCAGTACCATTTGTTTAGAAAAGTTTTCAGAATTGATTCACTAGGTGTTAAAGGGCAACTAATGGCACACCAGCAAATAATGTCAGTTGTAATGGACACTGGCCTAGACACAGGAAAAAGATTAGTGTATATTAGCAATATATATATTATATATTTTCAGATGTGGTGCACTGTGGTATTTGAGTTTGGAGTGTTTGCTGTGTATTCCGAAATGTTTTTCCAGCAGAAATGCTCATTTTTGGTACCTTTGTATTTGTTAATAGCAGCTGTCTACTGTTTGCTGCTGAAACTAGATGTTAAAAATCCCCCAAGCATTCAAACTTGTAAAGTGACACTGTGTAATTGGTGCACTGCAGAGCATTGAACGTCACTGCTCTGCTGCTCCAGCACACTTTTATTTTTAGGAAAATGAGAGGTACATGTGACATAATAGCCAATGTTTGGTACAGAGCTGTGCAGTTTTGAAATGATTGTAAGTAGTAATTTAGAACAGGAAGTAATTTTTTACAAACAACATTATTATCAAATCAGCATATTTTCAAAATAAGTAAAGTACAATGGAGTGTTTACACAATAATTATTCATCTGCTTAATATTATCCTAGGTCAGCACTCTAACACAAGAGGTCTCCCAACTAGGAAAAGATATGAAGAGTGTTATGAATGTTTTAGAAAACTTATTGGCCATTCAAAGACCAATAGGGTATTATTCAACTTATGGCACAGTGTTGGATACAATTGGAACTACCTTAGCATCTCCATTGGAACAGTTACAAAGTAGAATGGCTTGGACATCAAATCAATCTTATATACAAAGACAAAATGAGACATTGGTTGGAACACCATCACAACTTTGTCAAGGTGCAGTTGATCTTTGGAATATGGATCCATCATCAGTAGGAAGCAGCCCACAAAGAAATGGATCAAATGTTCAAAATACACTAGATGGAGAATACTACTGTGATTCTAACCTTGGATATTCTCCGTCCCATTATCAAGTTATTCAGGCAGACCAGTTACCATTTTTAAATTGTACATCTCCACATTCACAAACAACTTTAACTCCTCTTCAGTCTATTTCTGCAACTCTTTCACCATCCCTTTGTTCATCATCTGAGACTTCTTTGCAACTTATTCTGCCCAGTAGATCCGAGGAAGGTTTCAGTCAAGGAGCAATTAGTTCACTAAGCCTTGAAAATTTGCCAGGTTCTTGGGACTTAGAGGGAAGAACAGATATTTCTAGACATTCTGCAGAAGACTTTTCCCAAGAGACTATGAAAAATACAATAGATTTTAAAGATGATAAAGCCATAAATGTATAATGATAAGAAACTGAAAGTACTTAGAATTTCTGAAAGTGTTTAGATTGTCTGGCAGAGACAGTAAGTTGGTAACTATAATTGCATGAAGCCACAATGGAATTTAAAGGTTGCCAGATGAAAAAAAAAATACATTCTAAAATGTTTAACTAAGAATTCAATGCAGAAAACATCTAACTGTATTTCTGGAAATGTGGTGGGTGTGTTTTTATTACGTAGTTATTGGTCTGTGTGCCAGACTTTTGTTATAAACTAAAGACCCTAAGGGTCAAAGCTGTCAGGAGTCATATTCAAAAGAACACATGACCATATAAGTCATAGGGAGTTATTGTATCTCAAAGCAACAGCTCTTTCCAGAGTGCCTGATTGTTATTTGAAAACAATATTGCTGTCAATGCTTGCTTCAAGTGACCAAGACTCCTGCTGGTCTATTTGTCAGTACAGAGACGACATAAGGACAATTATCACTGCATGTCATCTCCTAGACAATCAACCAAATATAGTTGGTAGATGATGGTTAGCTGTTGCACGTTATTTGTCATTTTAATGAAACATCCTAATTTATTTATCAAACAAAGGCTATTTTTATATACTTGGTATGAAATATGTATTTAACTATTTAAAATATTTATAAGTCAATGTCTTTTTTTTGGTAAGAGCTTGCTGTTTTCAAGAGAAATGCACAATTCTTATGCATATTGAATTAAAATAATTTATTATTAACCAAATGTGTATGTAATTAAAATTATATCCCCTTTGCATGCAGGTTGACTGAATGTATGCAATAGATAAAATAAAAGATATGTCAAATGCCAAAAACATGGAATGTCATATTATAGTTATAAAATTTAATATTTATGTATCTTTGTTTTATATAGGCTCGTCTCATACAGGAACATTTTTTACCAGACAAGTAATAGAGTTCATTTTTCTCTCTTTTTACATTATACCCTCTAGTTTCTTTTTGTCATCTATATGTTACAAAAGGTTTTTCCAAGACTGTTAGGGAGAGATAAATGTTGTTTTACTGTAAAATAGAAAAAGAAAATGGCGGATAAAGTTAATTTTTTTTTTACTTTCTTGCAAGTCAGGGACCAAAGAAACAAAACCATTCATCTTCAATGGTATTATTATTTTACAACTAAAAAGCAATTCAATTATATACAAATATAGGGGGTTATTCACTAAAGTGTGAATTGTTGCATATAGGTGCGAATTCGCCAGATAAAGACAGTTGCAATAGGCTGCTACTCTCACAGTCGCATCTTTATAATGAGAATATTGTTGCAGTTGTGACTTTATTATGGGAAAATTGTTGCAATCTTAAAATTAAAAAATTGTCACAACTTTACAATGGGGAAATTGTCACGGATTTGCTATCGGAATCCACTATTTGTGAATTCGACAGTTGAATTTGCACCTTAGTGAATAACCCCCTATAGTATTTAGTATATATTCATGAGAGGGACCTATTTTTACTCATGATTGTAAGCAAGATTAATTTTGTTCCATAAGGGAAAATGGTTAGGTTGAAAAACCACAGTATGCCAAAAATGATGTAGACATATCCACTATAACTGGGGAAAAAATTGCATGTAATGATGAATCCTCTTAAAGGAAATGTAACTTAGGGGGTAATTCATAAAGCGAGGCAACTCTTTTGTTCTTGCCGAGACGGGAATCCCTTTAATGAGCATTCTGATGTCTGCGTACAGGACATCAGCATGTGCATACTACTATAAGCGAAGTGAGCTGAACACATCATAGCTCACTTCGCTGCTTTATGAATTATCCACTTAATGTATACATCTGATAAAGAATGGTGAAGATTGTTCAAAGGAGTCTTTTTTGATCCAAAGATACATAACAAAATTGCATAAAAAGTACACAAGCACAAAAATTGTTAAATATTCATTAATAGTGGTAATAATAAAATATGTAAACAAAGTCCAAAATGCAAAGAGGTTAAAAAATGTGAAATCTTAATTATGAAAAAATACATTGGCTTTTCATTTTTATGTTCATTATGATATTTAAAAATCTGAGCATTTCATATCCATTGTACAGAATTCCATGAATTTTCACTATAATTATGAAATTTAAAATATTTTTGGATAAAAAATTTTTGGATCAAAATATTAAAGCAAAAGAAAAATCACAGAAATCCTTTTAAGGGTTATTTCACTTTAAGCTTCCTGAGTGCTTTGGACTAAATTCTTTAAACTGTTGAGACTAGAAGAGTGTAATTTTGCAGTAGTATTGGTAGTCAAGCCATTTTCTCAGTGTTAGTAGCAGATAAATTCCATTAACCTATTTATTTTTGATAAATGGCTTGAAAATAAGTAGACTTAAAAACAATTGAAATGTGATACAGCGCAAATCATAAAATATACAACATTAAATATATCGTGATAAAATATATGAAGAAAGTCCAACAATATGCAGCCTTTTCAAAAAAGAAAGTGTTTCACAGTCCTCCTTAATGATTCACAAGTGATTAATATCTGAAAAAAAAAGCGCACAAACAATGGCACTATAGGTGCATTACTAACGTTTAAATCAAAACGAGAGATGAAACCAACAATCATCAAAAAAGGAAAAAATAAAAATAAAAGATACAAAGGTGGTAAATTCTGTGGAAGTGTAGAAACAATGGAAAGAAATTCCACCATCCAGTGATCTATTCGTGTGAGCACACTCTGATAATGGGAACTCTCACCAGATCCAAAAGCAATTCATGCATATAATTAGCTCCAGATGATCCCTCATACAGGCAGCTATCCAAGTAATGGTTCCACTGGAATATCAGATCGATTCCAAACTTTTGTGTAATTGAACACACACTTGAGACCTTAAAGATTTAGGATGTTAAAAATTCTCAAAAGTTTAGGTTTTAACTTTCAAAAGCTTGATAAGACTTACAGCATGCATTACTTTATAATCAGCACACCTTCTCTTTACCTGTTTAGTAAGCTCAAATCATACATACTTTTGTTTTGCACCCAACTGCTATCTGCTTCATACTTAATAAAAATTTGAACTGTCATTAGGAACACATTAACCATAGCATGGAGCATCTAAAAAGCCTCTCACCTTCTTATGGGAGGACCATTTATTAGTAGTAAGTTAGTAACCCTTACCACCACCGAATGATTTTATCATTACTGTAGCTTCAGATGCTTTTCTACCGGACTCCTTTAAGAGATACAGCCCAGTGAAAGCTAATTCATAATCTAATCATGGGAATAGCCCAATGATTCTCCTAACTGAACTTTGATCTATTCATTTAAGACTTATCTCTCTTTATCAGGCATTTACATTCTGTCCTAGCCCTCACTGTAAATGCCATCCCTGAGAGAGACTTTTGTTGCAAAAAGGAAACAGTTATGTTATAGTTGGTGCTGCTTAATATATCTTTCCAAGTGTTACAAAAGTAAAAGTGGTGTTCTGGACTTTATAAAGCATGTAGGCTTACAAATCATTAATTTAGAGAAACAGCTGATTTACTCCTAAAAGAGCATGCTCAAGGCTGAGCAGGAAACCATAATGCATGTATTACAGCGTCCTGCCTTGTAGAAAATTAGTGTAGAAATGGTCAACCTGTTGTTTTGGGTTTGGTTCTGCATCTGCTCCTAAGATTCAGATGTGGTCTCCCCACTCCAATATCACACAAAATAAATCAATAGAAGACCTGTCAGTCAAGGAGAAGGAATGGATGACTGCTTTTGTACAATCACAGTCCCTTGAATTTAGGAAATGTAAATGCATAGAATTTACCAAAGCACAAAAAAGCCAAAAGTGAAGTTCCCTTTGAAAATATATTTTATAAAATGGTGTATGTTCTCCCTTATTATTTTCACCTCTGTTAATTAAATATTTTGTGGGCTAAAAAATTTCTTAACAAAGCCATAACCACAATCAAATTATAAAGACTAGATTTCTTGGCCCTGCTCGATAAAACTATAGATATCTTTACAACTTCATAAAAAGTATAAATTGTCTGGAGCTGTATGTGCTGCACTGTTATTAACTTCTAAGGGTACTGTATGATGTGGTTTGCACGAATCTTATCCTTAAAAATTCTGTCTTCCTGTACATATTTTGTACACCTCTTCCAAATATGAATAATTACACTCAGTTGTTTTTTTTTTTATGTATTATTTGCAAAGATGGCAGCTTAGATTTTTTAAAAATGTACAGAAATAAAACTATAATCAGACCCTTTCTTTTACAGAACCTTTTTTCAGTATATGATGGCTGTCAATAGCTCTTTATCAGTTAATGTTTTTAATTGATTCATTATACATACCAGCAATCAGCCATTCACAAAAACTGTTTATTAACAAAACAAAAATTATTCTAGGACTGCAAAGTCCCCATTATTTATACACAGAATACAAAAAGAAAATAGAACATAAGTGTGCAATTACTTTCTAAGAAAACATTAAAATGCTGTCAAACCCAAAGGTAATCATTAATCATTTATAAATATATATTGAAATATATACATTATAACTAAAGCATATAAAGCATTCTTGTTGTGAATGTTCAAGGAATAAAATAATTTGAAAAATACGTGGATGATGTATTTATTTACACAACCAATATTTTTAATATAAGGTGTGTTATATTTTAGGTTTTGAAAATTAAGATTCATTGAAATGTTCATAAAATTTTGGGACAAATGGCACCATCAGAATAGAGAATTTAAGAATAACACAATTAACCTTACACCTATGGGGTGATCATCAAGCAAGCAAACCAAAGATCTGGTGGGTAACATGATGGAATAGGAAACAGCGCTACAAAGCAACAGTACTAAAAATCATACTTCGTCAGAAAAGTTATATTTATGCTGTCACATACACAACTCCGGCACGTGTAACCTGGGTGTGACTCAATTAATTACTTTATCTTACACTCTCCCCTCATTCAGGCGACACACGTTCAGAATACTAATACTGTAGGTAACTCTGCCAAGGAAGCACCGCACTAGGCACTACAGAATATAGCATCAAAAACCATTTGTAAACACAAGCTATAAGTTACTACTACTGGGGCAAGGTAAATTGTTAAGGTTTTAACGTTTAATAAATAAAAAAATATACTAAAAGGTACTGTACTAAAAATTACAACAAAAAAACATGACATACAATAATGTGCTTTACAGATATAGAAATTTAAAAAATAATAATACATTTTAAATCTTAGATTGTAAGCTCTAGGGCGCAGGGATCTGCAACCTCTTGTGTCAACCTCAACCTAGCACTTAAAATGAAGTATCTTTGTGACATCTTAATTGTATTGTTTAATTGCACTTTTCCCATGTTGGTATTATACTTGTATTGCTGAATTGTACAGCGCTGCGTAAGTTTGTGGTGCTTTATAAATAAAATTAGACATACAAATCACATGATCTCAAATTGTGCTGTCATGGCAATTACTGTATGTATTATCCAGTGTGCAACCCAATTAAACAGCAGTAAGAAGACACATCTTAATGGTGATTTCAACCCTCAGACAACTTGGACCCAATATTCTCACATTTATAATAAACTTTCATTTATATTATGCAGTTTCCATGTTATTCAACTAAGAAAGTTTTCTTCTTCCTTGTTTCCATTCTCCATGATAACAGGGGAGAGGAGAGCAGCAACTGCAATTCACCATTTTTATCACTAATGAGACTTCTCCCAGCTTCCTTGCACTGTCCCCCTGGTGCTTCTTTACAAAATATAGTGTCCTAGGTTAATACAAACCTTTCATACTAAGCAACTCTCTACTACTGCTATCCCATTTCTGCTCTAAACAAATGCTTTTCCTCCTATACGTTGCAAATTAATAGTAAGTAAATTTCAACCCCAATATATTAACTTGCATGTTTCTTAAACTGACACTGTAGTTATATATAAAAGACTTGGGAAAAGTTTTATTTGGCAAGGTAGAGCAGCTTGTTAAAGAGTTCGGTTAAATTATTTCTGCATTAAATGTGGCATTTCAGAGGACAGAGAGGAGCTACATATCCCAGAAGCTGTAAGAAATCTCACTAGAGAATCATTCCAGCATGCAGAATAGCTGGCAATACAAGCCCTTTGTTTTTTTCTTACTGGAGAGCAGGGGAAAGAAAATAGGAGCAAGTGGGTGAGTATTTTTGTGAAACAACTTAAAGTGTAAGTAAACCCTTTATATAAATAAAGCTCAATTTACTTACTGTCTAGCAATAAATTGATTAAGAAATTAATGACTCACCTCTTAACTAATAAGAGCTCAATATCCCTCTGCAACTGCATTGTTTCAGTGAAGGGCTTCCTGCTATGGGCAGAGACACACCCCCTCCTCTAACTGACTTTTCTCACCACAGTTTGACAGTACAAGCTGTAGAACAGCTCTTATCTGCAGGACAGGTCTTATCTGCACATGCTCAGGGCTCTGAACAGGCTTTTCAGATAGGAGAGGGGGAGGAGGAATTCTGTCTCTCTGTAGAGTTTGTGACCTCACGGGCACGGCTTATTGGCACTGCTAAGGAAGAGTCTGTACACAGAATGGGAGGGGGAGCAGGGCTGTTTGATTAAAAGGTGAGAACTCCTGATCCCAAAATAGTTTTTATATTTCAATGTTGAAGTTTTGGTTTATACTTTATAAATGTAAAATATATGTATAGTTTTGTCCATAACTTTACTTACACTTTAAAAAATGGTAAATATTACATTTTAATAAGATATAAAAAAAAACAGTATTATAAAAATATTATACGTTTTCCTTAGAGGCATAATAAGCCCAGTCTCCCTTGGGAGTTTATACCTTTATAAGAACAAATGGTGCTCATGGGGTTATGGAAAAAAATATGCAGTATGCCTTTGGGTATCATTGCCTCCACTTTTTAAATAACAAACATACAGCCTGAAATGCAGAGGTATATATCCAGCTTGCTGACTTTCCAAATTTCATTCATTTATTTATTTGTTTATTCTTATTAGTGAAAGATGTGCCGTTATGATTTCTAAGTGGTAGGGATTGTGAGTAAGTGACCAAGAAAATAAAAAAGCTTGAGGTAAGTTTGGTTTAAAGGAGTCCAAAAGCCCTTCACTGCAAAGGGGTATAAGGGTATATTTGCCTGTATGAAACATAAGTTCATTTATCATGTTTTATTTCTTCCATAATGCTTAGATGTACATGTCATGTAGCCAGTACACAATGTCTTGGAAAGTACCATGACATTGACCTGTCAAAAATATATTACACCGGGCAGTGTGGTGGCTCAGTGGTTAGCCACTGCCGTGCAGTGCTAACCACTGGCTGGGTTCAATTCCTCCCTGGACTTCATCTGCATGGAGTTTGTATGTTCTCCCCTCACTTGTGTGGGTTAACTCTGTGCACTCCGGTTTCCTTCCACAATCCAAAAACATACATCTGTGTGTGTGATTGATTAAGGAAACTAGACTGTAAGCTCCGTGGGACAGGGACTAAAGTGCTATGTAATATAATAGCGCTATATAAATGAATAAATTAAATACATACAATAGAATACTTGCCAAGGTAACACAATAACTACTGTAATCACTCAATAAATAATATAAGATAAATTCCCAAGATATGTGATTAATATAGATTTAATACATAAACCTTTCTTCAGTAGCTAATAACTAGTAAGTAACACATTAGCTGTGCCTAATATGACTTTTCTATGTATGTCACAGTTATAAAATACAAAAGAAGAAGCATCTGATATGGAACAGTGTGTCAGTCTGAGTATTACAAATAGGATGTCGTTACCTAAGGATTTCCCTATACCCCAAACCAAATCCTGGATAGGGGATAGAGTACATGGCTTCATAAAACAGAAAGCATTCATATTTTTGAGATGGAATAATGTAGTTATTAGTTAACAAATGGATAGCATTGATTTAAGTATCCATTTAAACAATTAAAGTTCTAACAGAAACAAAAATGAAAACCTAGAGTTTACTGAGTTTCTACAAAACCTCTACTGTGAGCAAGTGATTAACGAATACTTTATAATCTTGTACATTCTAACTGAATTCCGTCTATACATCAACACTTAGTACATGCAAAAGTTATTAACTATGACATAAGGGTATGTGCATGCAATTTAATTTGGAAAACCAATTGGTAATTCCATTCAATATATTTTGCAGGGAAGGTTGGTTGGGGTGTAGGTTTGAGAGTTATATTTCCTAGGAGCTGTCTTTTTGTAACTACCAAGAACATTTTAGGAGGTCATTTTGGGATATCTATTGCTTTTTCTGCACAATTAAAACTATATTGTTTGTGATTCAATACTTATAAAAAGTGGCTGGGCCCCCTTCTTTTATTCTGTACGTTCCGTAAAACTGAAAGCAGTTACTAGGCAGACTTTGTAAATGCAAGTTATACTGAAATATGAATGTAAAGGAACTCAATTGTCTCTCTCTTCCCTTCATAACACATCCTCATAAATGTATTATTATGCTGAGATGCATGCTACATAAATAATTTCATGTGAGCACATTCCATGGAGAGCGAGTGGAAGAGGATTTTAGGTTGAAGTAAGTAGGTAAAGTGTATCCAGGGGTATGTCACATGTACATGTTAATATTTTCCCTAATGTTTATTAAACTTTCAGTAGAATTCTAAAGCACATGGCGGAAAATGAGCAAAAAAATACCCACAAAGAAACATACGATTTGTGCATTTCTACAAATGAATGAAAAACCTTGATACATTTTTCATGAGAATCTACAGGAAGAGGTTTAATGGACCATTAATATCGAAAGTTGGAAAATGTAGCATTTGAATAAACCTGCAATTTCTAAATAGTAAAACTGTTATTTTGGATGTCCATGTTGTGATTTTCATCACATTGTATGTGCTTTTCACTTTACTGATTGCAGACATATTATTATTAGCATACTACTAGTAGGAATATTATCATCTGCAAAGTTTTTTTAGGGAAGCAATTTCATTCACCTTCCAATATGTAAGTTTTCATTTTAAAAAGTAAAAAAGTAGTCTTTTTTTTTTTAAGTTTTTTTCTGTCAGTGCTACACTGTGTACATTGCTATATGCGCAATCTCACTTTACTGACTAAAGTCCTTTAAATAGTTGCATTGAGCTAGGAATTCACATCTATTCACCACTTCCCCATGTTCGCTTATTGACTAAACTCTACGAAGTGGCGAATACGCAATTTGGGGCTTCTTCAATAATCACAAACTTACGGAGCTCTTCGCATCACTTTTTATGCATCTGCACAGGTACTTCTACTATTGACTATGATGTGTAGTGTACCGAAGATGCGAATGCGAGTGAGAGAACTGCTCCAAACTCACCTTTTTGACTTTGCTACTTCAGACTGATGAATTGGAGAGTTGATGGCAGGGTTCTAGTGTTGCATAAGGTGACTATTCATTCAAAAGTGACAATGGTGACTGACTGCAACTAAATGACAACATGACCTAGGTACCAGGTGACATAGAAATAGAATACAGTTAATCTGACAGTGTGGGACTGACATCACTGTCCTTCACTTATCGAATTTGCTTTAACCAAGTGTGAGGGCAGGAAGCCTGAAGCATATATTATGGGCGAAATTTATTAAACTCAGTAAAGTTCATTTTTGCTTTTCCGAGTTTAATA
>WMED01016994.1:0-12853 GCA_019650415.1 Pipa parva | reverse complement strand
GTTCCTCCCTATGAAATGCAAGTGTGACATTGTACGCATATCATTCATTACTTTCAATGTTTTTTGCTTTTTTAGCAGTGTGTATTTTTGGCATTTTTTCACAACTTTCTTTTTATACATTTGTATATATTTCTGATTATTAGTATTTTGAATTTGTTTTTGCTTCCTAGTGGCTGTAGACGTCTTTTAACGCATGACTGTTTGCTTTGTTTTCAATGGATATTTAGTTAATGCATATTCATGAAATTCCACTAGAAAAGCCCAATTTGGCTTCACCCAGCAGAGAAAGAGACAACACAAACCAATAGAGATATTGGGAATTAAACTTCAAATGTGGCATTTTTACTATGTTGGAATCACTGTCATGTCTGTGTGTTAATGCAGGAAGCAGTTGGTAGAAACTAGATAAAGCAGATGTATATCTGTTACCCCCAGCATGAGATTGGTGCCCCAGTAGAGTTCTAAATGGATTTAGAACACAGAACCTGCCACAAAACATATAACTTGTAAATGAAAGAGGAATAAATTAACAATCATCCAAGTCATTTAACTACGATATAGATTTATTCATCATGATGTGTTTTGGGCAAGGATGCCCTTTTTCAACTTTAAAAGGTCCTGAGCGGGTCCTCCTGGTAGTCCGGACCTTCTCTTACCTCATTGGCTTTTTACGTGCCATCAGCTGGTGAGCCCGATCTCACTAGTCTGATGCTGATACATTATATAAACTTGCTTACAGTAAGTAAGCTGTCAAGTACCTAATCCACAGTTAAAACAATGTTATCCGTTCTGCAATACGGATATTTTATATTGCCATAATATCTCTTTTTAAATTTGTGGTATAAAATGTATAGACTGAAAGGTATTTAAAAACCTGCAATTCAAATAACCAATTCCAAATGATCAATTTTACTTGGGCACTTGGGCAACATTCCATTTATAATATAAGTAATTCTGGTCTATACAGATTTATTACAAACTCCATATGCTGTATTTTCCATAAACCTCCCTTTTAAAGGGGAATGTTTGCATACATGCTGCTATGTTTTATGGTAAACTGACTAAATGAATCCTTTAAAGGAACAGTTTAGTCACCAACAGTTATTTGCCTGTCTATTTTGGAAAAATTAAATTATTTACTTATTTCCATCCTTCACAATTTAGGGCCAGTTTGGTACTGAGGCTCCTTCACACTCTCAGCCACTTCCTCTTCAGCAGTTCAGTTTGGAATCTGAAGTTAAGGAATTGACTGACAGGCAGGTTAATGCTAAATAACCAATCAGAAACTTTCTGCTACACTGGTATGTCAGTGGCAAAAGAAAGCTGCTTCCATCTGACTAGGAAGAAATCAACAGAAGTGTTATGTACTGCTACACAGTTTAATTGCTTTGTTCACATAAAAGAATGACTAAGCATATTAGTAAAAGTTTTAATTATGCATTTACAACACACATTACTATTTTTTTTAAATCGGACTAGACTCATCCTTTAAGCAAAGTTTCATTCTGGAACACAGAATACAGTAAACAATGGCATGTTTTAAAATTTGAATACTACTTAAAAAACACACACACCCTTCAGAACAATGATTTAACTACATCTTTGCAGCACCTATAATTGCCAGGTGTTAAAGGGATGTTCTGGTTAGTCTGTTTTACAGGTGTCTACTGATAAAATCTGAATCTGCTCAAGGATAGGAATCCAAACATATACAAAATGCACATGATTCATAATTAGCATGCATACATCCAGGCTCATTTGAAATCTGCAACACATCAGGTGTAATCTGTATATGCACAATACACAAGGGTGAATCTTAAAGAAGTTCCCATTAGTTTAGCACTGAAGGGGAGAACGGATGACCAGTTAGAGAACCATTGCTAATTTATGCAATCTCCATGCTGGAGGATTAATAAGCAATCAGTTTAAAGTTGCATTACATTGATGCATATATGCAAAGAAATTTTCAGATCGTCTCTTGATTCTCAGCCCTATCATTGGTATATAGCCATTGCAGTGGGTGGATTAACAGAGACTGATGAGATATTCATTTTGGGTAAAAACAAATCTCTAGGGACCAACTTACATTACAGTCATGTTTTATTTTACAGTGTGAAATATAAACTGCTCTTTAAGGATATGTATAGTCTCTTTAACCTGCTAGGATTTTACTTTGCACCATGGGTTTTTTTGCCTTCCTCTGGATCAACATTGCAGGAAAGGAGGCTGAACAGGATGGACTTATCTGTTTTTGGCCTTATAAACTATGTTACTATGATATGTGTAGTCTGTTTCTAGGATTTTACTTTGCACCACCATGGGTTCTGTAGTGTACATGACTCCAAAACTTCTCTCTCACCCAAACTTTCCTGTCTCATCCATAGCCCTCTGTGGTAAGGAAGTGTACTTGATGTAGTGGGCCCTATCCTGTAACACCTGGGTGGGTAATTCAGCATAGTGCAAACTTAACGCCCGATTCTTCGCATCAGCTTGCAGAGACTGTTACGCGCTCGCTGATGTCCTACACGTGGACATAAGTGAACGCTTTAAAGGTACTCCAGTCTCGCGAGGCGACTCGAGTGGTCTCGCCGAGACTGGAATACCTTTAAAGCGTTCACTGATGTCCGCGTGTAGGACATTATCGAGCGCGTAACAGTCTCAGCGAGCTGATGCGAAGGATCGGGATGTAAGTTTGCACTATGCTGAATTACCACCTGGTATTTAATAGGGATGTCGATCCTGTGGCCTTTCGCGTTTTCACTTTTCAAGCACAGTCACTAGTTGTTTGTTTTTACTCCTTGCAATAACTAATAATCATATTGAAAAACAAGACCTGTCTGATGTTTTACACTCTGGAAATATTCCAAATAGTTGAACCTAATACTTTAACAACTAATTACCCTAATCCCACAGTGGCATATAATTAGATGTTATGATTAGACATCACCTATTACAGAACCAAAACCCAAAATCTTGGCTGTACAGCGCAACTGTTCTGTACAGTGGATAATTATTTATTTTTCTTTCAGATAGATGTTAATATAAATAATCATTCCAACATGGTGGAGATGGTAATTTAAAGTATATAATTAGATGTCATTATTGTCTAATCCTCTGAAATACTGGACTGCAATAGCTATTCTTCTACAGTTATAATATGCAATTTAGGCAGATTAATCTGAATTTTTGCATCTTTCAAGGCTGGAAATTGCAGAGCAGTATCCTCTTCTGTGCTATTTATTTATCATTGTGTGCTAGCTAACAAGATTAGAATTCCCTTACATAGTTGGAAGCATGCAACAATGATTGTGCAATGTAATTGTTGCATCGCTTAAGGCAGGGTTCACACTAGCTGAATTTCAGCTGAGTTTTTTTTTTTTTAAATTATGCTAGTTATTGTCTATGGTACAAAACACAATAGCCTGTGTGGATTATCCGACAGGAAACAAGTGATACTGTTTTTCCAACTCTGCTGAGAATCAGCTAGTGCGAGCCTAGCTTAACACTGCCAATGTGCAGGAAGATTTTGCAGTAAGTTTTGAGCTAAGTGCACACGATCAATTTATCACTTGATTCAAATTGTCATGTTTAAGCTCTACTAATGGATTCTCATACGCTAGAATATTTCAGGCCTTCTCATTCAAAAAAGAATAGGCTCTTGTCGAACCAGTCAAATTTGATGTAACTTTCATTGCAAAGGTTACACACCCTGTCCTGTAATTGCTAGGCTATGCACTAATATTTCTGTAAGGGAAAGGGGGATCTCTCAGCCTTAGCAATTCATGTAAATAAGTTGTTTCAGCCTCTACTAAGTGCTGTTAAATGGGAGATATTTTAGTATAAAAATAAAGAAGCATACTGCATTACCTGCCTGCCTTTCCCAGTTGCTGTCCACAGCTACACAGCTTGGAAATGGGCCAACAAGAAATGCCGTATGTTTCTTAAATAGGGTACAATAGTAAAATGAAGGGAAACAAGTTTCAAATTCTCTTATGCTGAGACTGGCAATCCTCTTTAAACATAATATATGTGTTCGTTTTATTTAATTTTTTATAAAGTAGGTATTACTAGTGATGAGGCACCATCTAGTGGTGTTTTATGGGAAATGCATTCATTAAATGTATTGTTTTGTTGTTGCTCTGTATTTGTTTGGAGGTGTAATCCTTTAATTTTTGAGGAACAAAAGCTGAGAAAACTTTATGGTTTACAATTAATGCTGAAACAATATGGGTCAGTTTGTCACGTTCTCCATCTGTCACTTTTTATTTTAAAGCAAATAAAAAATACCTAGGACAGATTGACAGTAAACAGTGGATTTTAGTTGTATCACTAATGGTCTCTTAGTGCAGTGTTTAGGGCTAGTCCTTGTCTAGCAGCCTAAATGCTCAATGCTTTTTTTTTTTTTTTTTTTTTATTTATTGCGGAGTGCACACAACTTTTCAGGGTGTATCAAATACCCTTCATCAGGTCTGCCTTCACAAAGAAATGCTTTATATGTAATCCTTAAGGGCGCTTTTGTCACCTGACTATGGCTAATGCTTCTGCTAAAGCAACGTAGGTAGATAAACTATTTCTATGCTTTCTCAAGGTCATCCAGCTTCAGCTGACCTTCCCCGTTAAACAGAGTGTATGGTGCTGCCTATTACTAATTGCTTTCTGTTATATTTTATAGTCATTTCTGTTACTGAATCAATAACACGTGTAATAAAAATGTGTGTGCTGTGTCAGCTGGACAATATAAATTCAGTTGTTGCTACAGCTTCTCTTTGATTCAGTAGAGGCAGGCTGAGCTAAGGTGGAAACCCCTTTTCGACTTTATACACACGGGTTTTTTACATGCCCTGCATTGCTCTGCCTTGAAACACATAGCTAGGGTTGAATAAATTGTTCTTGCTTGCACACAGTTGCTAGTTATTTTGATAAAGCATGTAGATGCTGCTTGATGAAGCAACTAGCATCTGTGTGGGTGCGCACCCATTTGTAACAAGGATGTTGTTTTTTTCAAGCCGCAGCACGTTTTGTAAAACAACCTTATTGGGCAGCTGTGCAGAATAGTAATTTCTGCAGATATTACGGGATGGGGTAGCTGTGGACATTATATGGAATCTTAATATCCTATAATAATATCCCATTAATAATGTCCTCTGTCAGACAGAATAGGGGCTCATGTAGGCTAATGTCTATTGCATAGCTCACATATGTCCTCTTAACATTGAATTATATTATAAGTCTGAGGACACACAAGCTTATAATTCATACAAATATTGTGTTTATGTGTCAGCAATAAACAAGGCCATGAATGCCACATCACAAAAAGGCAAAATTCCATGAAACCAGCAAATAGTGTTGCATTTTTTTTTTTTTTGTCTCCCTAATGCTAGCATGTAGTCAGACCTACTGTACACAGGAATATGAGTAAAGGCAAGTCTTTGCACTGCACGTGTGCGGATCTCAGTGGAAACAAGCCTGCTGGCTATTTGTATGAAGTGGGTGCTGTTGTGGGCAAATGCCATACCTTTTCCTTCCGTAAAAATCACAAACACCTGAATAGCTTTTATCTGTAACTGACGCAAGAGTGCATTCGACCTTGGGAATATACAAGTACATGTATGTTAATCTACCATTTTATTAATGTATTGAAAACAAAAAAATAAAATTTTATTTACTGAAATTCTAACTTCTGTTCTTAGGTGTGCGTAAAATCCCAATGAACAAGGCAGTTTTTTTACCTTTTCATTGTTCTCTATGATTTTACTTAATTTATGTTTCTGCCAGTCTGGCAAAGAGTACATGAAGGCTATGGTTTAAATTGGTCTCCGTTAAAAGAAAACAAAGTACAGAAACACACAGCCATTGTTTGCAGTAATTCTTGTGAAATCTGGGAAGCTTTAAAAGTTGCATACTTGTGGGATTTTTTTAAGGCATTATCCCCCTTTATGTTGCTTCACAATATCCGAGAAACAAGCACAGGGAAATGTACCAGCGGGGTGCAACTTCCCATGACTTTACACAGCAAGCTACAGAGCTGTTGTGTGTATTGGACATTCAAGTGTGGCTTTTTGTAACATTGCAGTGACAGAAATAGGGTAGCAATTTAAAGGGCTTCCAGGAAGAATGGCAGTTGGGAAGAGTGGGGAATTTAAGAGGAATTAAATGGGTCTTTACTGTAAAATAAATCAGGCCTTACAAAATACCTCTTTCTTGGAATCATCTGGCTACATAGATTTCCCCCAGGAAAGAGAATTTAAATGACCTAAAACAGAGGTACCAATGAAGCTGTACTAGGGATGAACAAAGCAATCGTGATGTGAAACATGGGAAACACATTTCTCTATCACCCACACACTATGCACACTGCAAATGTGGAGGGTGTAAAGTGATGTTAAATAAGCCGTACGTTCTATTTCTTTGTGGTACTTACCATGGGGTATCTACATATGTTTCATTTAGTTGTGTGCGGTTTCTCTCTGTATAATTTAACAGAAGGCTATTCTGGTTGCATGTCTCCATTGTTCCATTTGTAGCTGTCCTTGCTCCTCTGTGATATCAGGCCATGCCCCCTAAATGATATAGTTCCAATCAGTTTATCTGTTTTAGGAATTTCAACATGGCTTGGTAGGGATGCCAAGGTTGCACAAGGTACTCTCTATCCTACCAAAGTACACCATTCAGCTCCCTAATAGACTCTCATTCCATCCATCATAGTACTGGTTTTATTTTTAAAGTAGTAAACATTTGGCATCCATATTTTCATGTGGTTTCATAACAGCTGAAATGTGAATGGCTTGGCTTTTCATTGTAAAGTAGGTCCAAACCGCGCATGTGATATTACTGTAAAAGCTGCAGAATGGGACAGTTAAGAATTTGATTCCTATAAGCTTATGATTCTAAAGACCATTGCACTCAAATCTTTCCAAGACACCATTAATTGCATAATCGTTCAAATATACAGCAGGTAGTGAAAGCAAGCACCTGCTTAGAATACTAGTACAGGTCACAGGTAAAATATAAAAAAAAAAAAAACTTTTTGCTGCCCTGAGGTTGCACCTGTGCTTATTTTGTAATCAAAATCCACATAATTTCATAATTGTGTTTAGGTTTATTGGCTAAGGACAGGTGTCCCTTCAAAGAAGACTTCTAAAGAAGTGGAAGAATGCTTATGTAATCTTTCCTTCCTCTTTTACTAAACGCTTGCACAGGTTTTGTAAAAAAAAAAAATTTCCTTATTTGTAATGAGACCATCCAGTGTACGTAAACAGACTTCCCAATCTTGCGTATTTTGGCGTAATTATTTAAAGCTGAAATCTATTGAAATCCGATAATGATTGACGACTACATGCCCAGCAAAGCGTGAACACAATTTGCTATGTGAAATTACACTAAAATAGACATTTTAAATGAGAACACTGGGTTGAATAAAGAACAATACAGATTCCAGGCTGAAAATTTAAGAAAATAATTGCCCATTACTCATGGGTCACTTGACCCCTATAAAACCTAAAATGTTGATACAGTGTTTAACCCTGCCAATTAGCTTCTGAGTTGGAGCGCTGATTATGTGTGACATTGAACTGTAGTGTTTCCTGACCCAAGAGGTGACCCAATGTGGCATCTTTCCATTTGTGGATGGTACTATTTTATGCTTACAATGCAGCTGGTATAAGCTTTATATGAAAATGGAAAAAACAGTGTGTGTGTATGTGTTTGTAATGTTCCTGATCAGTGATGCAATAGTGTTTTTACATATTATGTCATGGGCAAATGAGTGAGCATTACATAAACCAATGCCTAGTGTTTCTGGCCAAAGGGCACTATTCCTTGATTTCTATCCAGGACCACATTTTGTTTAAAGCCATCTGTGGTCTTCATATTGTATATAAAGGATTGTTATTAAAGGATTATTATTCACATGGGATATGCGTACGATCTATTTACACATACTTAAATATGCTAACGTGTATCTTCAAGCTGATCTATCCTATGCTCCCTAGATTAGCTGTTCTGGAACAAGAATGTAGTTCTTTTACATTTTCAACACAGGTATATTGCATTCTACATTCTATAAGCAATCAATACTGGGATCTGTAATAGCAAGAGACATATATTTTAGTATGTAAGTATTTATTTGGCATATGGTATATTGTTATCTATGATCTTCCTGTTTCACATGTACAACCTTGCACTAAGTCAAGGGTCGGCAAAGTTTGTAGAGGAGGGAGCCATTTTGCTCGCTACTCCACCAGATAATTTTTCTTCTGAGCTGCAAAGGGGGAGGGGCGATCACATGACCTGCCGACGGCCAATCGGAAGAGGCGTCTGAGGTCATTGGCGGGGCCTGCAAGATGCACTCCGAGCCACAACAAGGCAGCTAAAGAGCTCTCGAGCCGCACTTTGCCAACCACAGCACTAAGTGATGTTATGGGATTCCACAAGACCCCGGTGCTTTAATCAACAAGATTTTACATTAGATAGCATAGGGAGTGTAATATCTGGATGCTAGTAGCAGCATATTTTTCATTTACTTCTTTTAATAACCCAGTTTACTTAACTCCAATGAAAGTCTAGAAAACTCCTTGCAAACCTCATGTAATAAATAACTTTATCTTAATGAATGTAATTAAACCTTATTTTACCAAGGATTTTACTTTCTGTTTCAAACCCAGGATATACAAATAAACTGCTGAGATCCCAGTTTGGTAGTTGCAAGTAATTGGTTTCATGGAAAGTTGTAAGAAAAGAAAAAAAAAAAAACTATCTCTTGACCTCTATACCAAAGGCTTTTATTGTCCTTGTCCTGATGTCCCAAAGTTGTGGTATGCTGCAAGATTTTTTTCTTAACCTTATGAAAAAAGGGCTCAATCTACAAATTATATTGAAGAAACTATCTCTGTTGAGGTCTATAAAAATATGCATTTACATGGCTGGGCCTCTTTCTCGTTAGAACATATCTGAGATGGCATTAGTCTCTGATCTTTATAGAACCCGGCTTTTGAATAAACCCAATAAACCTTGACTCTTTTGTATGCCATATTTTAAAAGGATGGCAGCTTCCACATTACATTTGTACAGAAATATAATGGCAGCTTCCAGGCTCCCAGCTATGATTTATTCTACTGAACAGTTTCCGTGTTCACTGCTTGTGAACATGCCAAATGCATCCCAGATTGTGACTTACTCCCTATATTCATATTTTTTTATTGTTTTTAATAGTAGAAATCAGTGGTTTTATTTTCTTATTGTCTTGCTACAGGTAGACCAAGAAACCGTTTGGAGCCAATGGATACCATATTTGTTAAACAGGTTAAAGAAGGGGGTCCAGCAAATGAAGCAGGACTGTGTACAGGTAATATAAAAGGATTTTCCTTAACATAATTTCAGTCGTGGTTTAACAACATTTATACGGATATCTGAAAACTTTTTGCAACAGCAGGTTTTCTGCATTTACTTAGATATTTAAAGACAAATACTGTAAGTGTGTTGTGATGTTAGAGGTCATTTAAGCTTCTGATAAACAGAATACTTCCATTATAAGCCCTTTATGTTTGGGTTTGTGGTTACCCAGAAAACTGCTTTTTTGCTTATATCAATGTACCTATACAGGTGCATCTCAGTATATTAGAATATCAGTCAAAACTGCTTTTGTTTTTTTCCAGTAATTCAATTCAAAAAGTGAAACTCACATAATATATAAAGTCATTACAGAGTGAACTTTTCCAAGTGTTCATTTATGTTAATCTTGATGATTATTGCTTACAGCCCAGGAAAACCCAAAAGGCGTCATCTCACAAAATTAGAATAATTAACCTAAAACACTAGCAAACTGTCATAAAAGGTCTTTTATTCAGGTTAATTAGGCAACACAATCATAGGGAAGACTGCTGACTTGACAGGTGTCCAGGAGGCAATCATTGATACACTCCACAAGCAGGGTAAGCCATATAAGGAGATTGCTAAACATGCTGGCTGTTCAGAGTGCTGTATCAAAGCATATTAATGGCAAGTTAATTGGAAGGAAAAAGTCTTGATAGGATTGCTAAGTAAAGGCCATTCAAAAATTTGAGGGAGATTCACAAGGAGTGGACTGCTGCTGGAGTCAGTGCTTCAAGAGCCACCACACACAGACAGATCCAGGTCATGGGCTACAAGTGTTGCATTCCATGTGTCAAGCCACTCATGACCAATAGACAACACCAGAAGCGTCATATCTGAGCCAAGGAGGAAAAGAACTGGATTGTTGCTCAGTGGTCCAAGGTGGTGTTTTCAGATGAAAGTAAATTTTGCATTTCATTTGTAAATCATGGTCCCAGAGAGTCTGGAGGAAGAGTGGAGAGATGTACAATCCAAGCTGCTTGAGGTCCAGTGTGAAGTTTCTACAATCAGTGATGGTTTGGGGAGCCATGTCATCTTCTGCTGTACATCCACTGTGTTTTATCAAGACCAAAGTCAGCGCAGCTGTCTACCAGGAAATTTAAGAGCACTTCAGGCTTCTCTCTACCGACAAGCTTTTTGGAGATGGAATCTTCTCTTTCCAGCAGGACATGGCAACTGTCCACACTGCCAGAAATACCAATATCTGGTTTAATAACCGCAGTATCACTGTGCTTGACTGGCCAGCAAACTCGCCAGAGCTTAACCCCATAGAGAGGAAGATGAGAGACACTAGACCCAACTATGCAGATGTGCTCAAGGCTGCTATCAAAGCAACCTAGGCTTCCATAACACTTCTGCAGTGCCATCGTCTGATCGTCTCCATGGTATGCTGCATTAATGCAATCATTCATGCAAAAGGAGCCCCAACCAAGTATTCAGTACATTTACTGTACATACTTTTCATTTGGCCAACATTTCTGTGTTCCAAACATTTTTTTTTTACAGTTGGTCTTGTATAATATTCTAGTTTTCTGAGATAATGACTTTTGGGTTTTCCTGGGCTGTAAACCTTAATCATCAAGATTAGCATAAATAAACACTTGAAAAAAATCACTCTGTTTGTAATGACTCTATATATTATGAGTTTCTAATATATTGAGAGGCACCTGTAGGTAATGAATTTGAAGCATAAGTCAAATTATTGCTGACTAAGCTTGAATTATATAAGCCTGTTGGGCATGCTGGGATTCCTGCAGGTATCCATGCTTGACTTGACTCTTCCCAGGAGCTACACCCATTTAGTTCCCCAGGGCTGCCGGCCATTTAGTTCTCCACTATATCACACTAGAAGTATGCAAATAATTACCAATTCCTTTGGAAAGGAGCCTTCATACTTTTTGACTGTGGTGCACTGCTTGTCTTCTGTACCCTTTTAAGCTATAGAAGGCTGTCCTGAAACACTGGATTGTAAATTAAATAATTTAAAATAACAGAAATGACAACAAATGAAAATGCCTCAAATGCATTCCATCCAAAGACTTTAAATTGTGCTTATGAAGGATGATATTTTGCTATATAGCTTTTAAAATTGGTCTTTAGGGCAGACTTCCTGTGTATGATTAATGTAAAGCAACATAGAAAACAGTGGGACTGGGTGAGGTATTTTTAACAACATGGCTGATATCCGTTAAGATAAAAACAGAAAGCAACAACATTCATATGTAAAATCCTTTCATACTATAAATCAGTTAATTTTCAAGCACATGTTTTATTCAAGTAGAGATATAACAGTCTGAGCGCTTAATGGAATTAGAAAGTAATTAAATGCGCTAATGAATTTCTAATCCATTTATTTAAATCTTGAGCAATACTAGGTACTGTGGCAATATGAGTTGTTTGGCTATTAGTTATTTTTCCTGCAAATAAGTTATTTTTTGTCTAGGAAACTTTGCTGTTTTTTTTCCCCCCCAAACACAAAGGCATTCCATTTATCCTTGCAGTGCAGTGCACACATTTCCCAATCCTCCACATTCCAACTGGCTTTTCATGTTTAAATGATGCCTTTTAATCTTTAAAAAATGCCTTCTTTCTAGAGATATTTTTCTGGATTAATCAGTTAGACTAAGGTCCCATGGGTCCTGAATAAAAAATGGGATTTAACCACTAAATAGACTGAGCTATCTATTTGCTTACTGACATGCTGTCATGTCTTTGGTCCCATGGTATAAAAATGTTTATCCAAAGGTAGTAATTTACTACTTTCTTGTGTATTATGCTTTGTTAGATTGTTATATATTAAAATTCACATTGTAACACATTTGTATTTGTAAACTGTAATGTTACAGACTCTGTTTTCACCAATGCTGTGTTTAAAGATATTTTAGATTTAATCTATAATGTTGCACTATATATATATATATATATATATATATATATATATATATATATATATATATATATATATATATATATATATATATATATATATATATATAATGTTTTTTTTGTGGAAGCAGCATATTCTTTAATTGTTTAAATGTCAACATTTGCAGTTGTGTTAACATGTATGTACATACACACATTTAGATGATGTATATGTTGTCAAATTTATTAAAAATAATTATACATATATGTTTTTTTATCTCCCCCAGGAGACAGAATTATTAAAGTGAATGGTGAAAGCGTCATTGGTAAAACATATTCCCAGGTGATTGCACTCATCCAGAACAGGTATTTATATGTTTCCTTCTTGACAAGTCTATATGTCAATAACTTCTCTCCCCCTAGGTGTTTAGTATGGACAGTATTATGATAGTCAAAGCTAGATGGAATTATTTGAATAAAGAAGATTTTCTGGGTTTATAGGAACAGTGCTTATGTATATTCTCAGGAATTTAGCCAAATCCTCTGTTTTACACGCCTTTTACTTTAGACCAGGGGTCCCCAAACTTTTTACACAGGGGGCCAGTTCACGGTCCCTCAG
>WMED01016992.1:297-13135 GCA_019650415.1 Pipa parva | reverse complement strand
CAATAATTACATGACAGTATTATACTAGGGGCAAAACCTTGCCGTTTTCTCCAAATTCTCTTCCAGCGCTACCATTTTTACCATCAGACGTATGGGACTTACTTGTTAGCACGAATTTGAGGTGAAAAGGCAGACACCTCAGTGGTCAAAGCGCAGGATTATAACATTTTTTGGACTTTTCATTGGAGAACTTCATACAGGCGCTGCACATTGCATCGGGTGAACTGTATTTTACATTTTTGTTCAGTGCATATAATTACTGCTCAATTACTAATGGTATTGATTTCAATCTGAATTTGGTATGATATGTTTCCTTTTCTGATTTAGGGATTCTTAACCCTTGCTTAATAGAAGCCATAGACCAATATTAATTACCTGTAGCTGGTCAAATTTAGAAACATAACAGGAATAACCCCAGTCAGGATACAGCCAATATTGTAATAAGAAAGCATTGATCACCCACTGGGGAATAACACCAGTGTAGTGTGCACAACATAAACACATACACACTAGCAGCTCAACAAATAAAAGAACGTTGTTACATTGGGCTATTATTTTAAGGTTATCCAAGAAGTGGTCATTGAATATTTGTAAAGTGTTGTAGGAAGCCATCTTGGTTATAATTAATAGAGGTTTTATAACTTCCCCCCCAGGGCTGAATTTTACTTTCAATCCTTATAGCTTTTTATTGGCTGTGCCGATATTCTCTTATTTAGCATTATGTAGGCCTTGCCTGTATTTTCTCCTGCAGTTTGTTGAGATTAACAACCCACATAGATGTTACTGTTATTGAGATAAACAACCAACATAGAAGTGCATATCAGCATTTACTTAATCCTGCAGCTACGAACCATATGTGAGTGTCAAGATTAATCTTCCAGAATAAGCAAATCTCCCTGCTGCAGCTTGAGGGCCTATGTACTCCAGGCTTAGTTTGGAAAATGGTTGATGTTTCAAAATCTTTTAAAGTTGTATCAGTTTTGTAAAATTTTATCAAAGAAAAAGTGCAATAAATGCTATTGGTGTACAGCAAAACTAAAACATTTTATATGGCATGCTTTGGTTTTTCTGAATTTTGTTATATATTATACTCCTATTACATTAAAACAATTTTTTGTGTAGTGGTTTAGTTCTAATAAAAATTTCCATTGGCTTGTTAGGGAGAACTAAAGTAAAAAAATAAAAATGGACAGTTAATATACTTACCTTATACAAAGCCGAATGATTACAGTCACAGCATGAGCAGTGCTGTAATTATCCGGCTCCCGATGCTTCTTCACAGTGTTGGCTGACTGGCAGCCATTGCAGCACTCCTCCCACCTTGTTACACCTCGGGTGTTTCAGGGCTTAAACATCATCACGTTCATTGCAGGGGCCAATGAGAACGGTCCCCACAATGAGCGTGATGATATAGAAGCCGGGAAAGCAGGAATAAGGAGCTGCTCGCTGGCTTCTCTGTCAGCCAGCATGCTTGTGCAGGAGGCGTCGGGGGAAGCATTGGGAGCTGGCTAATCACTGCACAGCTCATGCTGTGACTGTAATCAATCGTCTCTGTATAAGGTAAGTATTTTAACAGTCCTGTTTTATTTTCTTTTACTGTAGGACTCCTTTAAATCAGATCAAAATAAATGAAATGAAATTTATACATGGGTATCAGTGTTGTTCTGTCAGTTGGTCTTTAGAGATTTTTTTAGGAAGGTGAAAGAGAAATATGGGAACAAATATTGAGAAAGTTGCCAGTTCATATAGCAAAGGTACTTTGTTAATATTATAACAATATCCTTGCTAGGATGGGAGAGTGAGAAACTAAAAAGTAGCTACGTCCTCAACTGCCCCTTCATGCGCCCCCCAGACCAAAAACCTGAGAGGGGTTATTGATCAAACTAAGAATTCGACTGTTGAAGTGAATTCTCATCAGTTTGGGTGGCTACACTCTGATTCTCTACTCCTTATTCAATAAACAGAATAGCAAATTCACAACAGTGTCAGTATTCCCATAATGAAAAAGCAACCACAGCAGTAGCCATATGTTGTGCAGTATGCGACTGTCATTAGCTGGCGAATTTGCTACATTGCAGAATTTTCTGAATACCCAAATATGGGGGAGTCGCAAATTCACACCTTTATGCAACAATTTGGACATTATTTGGGTGCTGGGAAGCACTGTACTGATCAAGAGGTGTTGCAGCGGTTTGCACTGGGCACCCTGGGGACTGAAACCTGGTCACAGCTGCGCTCCTTATAGTTACGCCAGTGCAATACCATAAAGCAGTGAAATAAAATGGAAATAATACTCAGAACACTGCAGTAGTGTCTCAGATGTCTGATTTAGTGCAACAGAATCTTATGGTATGTATGTACTGTATGTATAAATGTATTTATAAAGTGCCACAAGTTTACGCAGCGCTGTACAATTCAGCAATACAATATAATGCAGACATGGGAAAAGTGCATTAAACAATACAAGTAAAATATCACAAGGATACATCACTTTAAGTGCCAGGTTGTGGTTGACAGAAGAGGTTGGAGGTCCTTGCCCTGTAGAGTTTACAATCTAAGTATTATTCCCAATATAGCTTAGCAACGAATAAAGATTGCTTATTACATTGCATATATGAACAGATGATGCTTAACAGTGCAGCAGAAAATGCCCAACCAATGCAACAGTGCTTTAGATACATAACTCTTAATAAAGTGCAATAATGTCCAATACAGGCCAGCATTCGTGCCCCAATGCCCAGTTCAGAGAAGCACTGGCCCCATAATGCCCGGCTTAAGTCCCCATAATGGCTGAAGCAGGGCAGAAATGGCCCCATAATGCAGAAATAGTAGTGTGCTGTTTCACAAGATCACTAAATTATTCCATGTCCTTGCTCCAGACCTGAAATACAACACACCTACTGCCTCATTGTCAAAAGTCTAAATTATCACATAGTGCTATGAATTTGCATCTATTCGCCACTCCCCCATATTTGCTTATTGAATAAACTCTGCAACGTAGCGAATAAGCTACCACACTGGGAGACTATGATAGTCACAATCTTATGGAGCACTTTGCATCACTTGTGCGGTACTTCTACTATTGACTATGTGGCAGAGTATGTCGAAGAAGCAAATGCAACTAGATGTACTGCTCCAAATTCACCTGTTTGACTTCGCCACTTCAGACTGGCATATTGGGGGAGTTGATGACAGGGCTCCAGTGCTGTAAAAGGTGACTATTTAATCAAAAGTGTTAATGGCAAAAGCAAGTAAATTAGTCTACAACTAAACATGTACTAGGGACAAGGTGACACAGAAACAGATGTAGTATTCACATATACAGTTATTGGTATAAAGTGAGGATGCACTTTACTCCGCATGAATTTACTTGACTTTGAAAGGCCTTCTAAAATAGAATAAAACTACTGCAAAAGGTGCCTAGCCAGGAAATCAACTCTATACTTATCTGTAAGAAGCAGCAATATTAAACCTGATTTGATTCTAGATAATTATAGAACCTGGATAATTGTCCTGTAGCATTACACAAAGTGATTATTCCATAGTGGATGATGGGAGATTCTCTCACATTTAATACCAGTGTAGAAGAAAGAGAAAGGTCAGAAAAAAACATTTCCCAGATACAAATCATAAAGAAGACTTTTTCAAGCTATCTAATCACTGAGACCTTGTGGAGTCATAGTACTAAAAAAACCTAAAACCATACATTTTCATCAATATACCCGCTCCAAAGGAGCAGACCCATCTCTAATATTTGCCACCTTAATATGGAAACAGTGTGCCTACAATTTGAGAAATGCCTGGAGACTAAGGCAGTGTTTTTCAACCTTTTTTCTTCAGGGGAACCCTTTTGTGTTGTCAGATTTCTGGCGGAACCCCTAAAGAAACCCTGATTTCTGGCGGAACCCCTAAAGAAACCCTGATTTCTGGCGGAGCCCCTAAAGAAACCCTGCTGGGTATGTAGAATCGCTCTGAGCCTTGGAAAACATCCTTCACCTGCTGTTCTAGAATCACCAAGAAATATATGAGAAATCAGAAGTGCTCTGTAAAAGGAAGGCAGACTAGATTTGTAAGTGCCAGCAGCACCCATGACATCCCTTTAATATAAAGGTTCTGCACCTTTAAGAATGTACCTAAAGCTCAGAGCAATTCTACATAACCAGCAGGTCATGGAGGGAGGAGCCAAGGCTGCCTTTTAACTCATGTAAGGTTAGCCAGGATATGGTCCCAATCACTGTCACACAATACAGAACTACATACTATATGAACTACATACTGCATGCAGTAGGCAGGTTAGCCGGAACAGGGTCCCGATCGCTGACATGGTTATTGTGTGACAGTGATGGGGACCATATCCTGGCTAACCCTTGGGTTCCGGGGAACCCCGGTTGAAAATCACTGGACTAAGGTATTGCATTAACTTCCTGGTTCATAATTTCTTATACAGACTTTGTGCTCTTATATACAGATTTTTACAGGATCGTTTTTCTTACAAAGCCTAGCCCAAAGGTTAAATAATACCCATAAAAGATGTTGCAGAATGGCATAGCTAAGGGCTAGTGTCCTCTGCTTTCTTTTATGTCTGCCTGCTCTGTACCTATAGGAGAAAGTACTATTGGGAGAAAGTACTATCCCCATGTATCCGTCTTTCAGCTGCTTTTGTCTTGTTCTTTACAAGGATGGTGGTGCCACTCTCACATTGTTTCTGTGCTCCCAGATAGGCTAATGTCATTATGTTATGCACTGGTGACATCTGCAGAGGATGGTGCCATTTAAAGATCTTGAGCGATCTTGAAAATGTACAGTTGAAACATATGCAGCACTAGGGATGCACCCTGCTCCACTATTGGGGCCTTGAGAGACTCCAATCCATGTCAAGAAGCACCCATTTGTAACATACGTTTAACTGCTGTATGTCTGGCACTAATTGTGTTAACCCTTGGTATGTATTACCCAGCATTACTCTTAATCCATCTCAGGAAAGGGCCTCATTTGGAGAAGAATCATTAAACAGGGCTGATGTACTAACCACTTTACTTATCGCTTAGAATAACTTTAGAGAGCGCCAACAGTTCTTTATAATAAAAAGAGTCTTTATTCATGCAGAGATCTCACAGTACTTTGCTGTTGCAGGGAATCACCTTTTGGACTACACCTTTATGATCATGTACAATTGATGCGCATCTCTTTACATGTCATCCCTTGTTGCACTTGGATGGCTATAAGGAGATATGTGGAACTATTCACCTTCCCAGTCACTCACTTAATGAATCATCCTCACCACCTGTTACAGTATGTGAACCCTTTTTATTTCTTTTTATGGTCCTTATCTATATTCCCATCATACTTATAGGTGTCTCACTCTGTGCCCAAACTGTTATCTCACTAAGATAGCAATCTGTCACTAGGTGTCAGTATTTCCTATGGTTATTCACTATCAGTCTCCTGTGAACTGTCATTTCTGGGTCTAATGTTAGTGACTGTATATCAGTCATTACCATTACTAAACATGACTCCCAGAGCCGGCTCTGCCATTAAGCAGAGTAGGCAAATGCTAGGGGCGCCGCCTGCCTAGGGTACAGATAGTGCCAGAGCCGTCTCTGATGACTCCAACACATTATCATGAATTAAAGGGACAGTGTGCCCATTCTACCTCAAGGTGCAGCATCTACTAAACAGGGGTGTCAAACTCAACTTGGACAAAGCTGCCAACTTTGATTTTGAAGTGAACATTTACAGTATAAACAGATATTCTTCTTTTGTTTTCCACCTTTCTTTTGGCCATTTTTGGGAGGCATGGCTCAATGTGACTGGTAGTGTGAGGTTGCTAATTAATGTCAACAGATGAGGGGGTGCTTGTTGAAACTAATTGTCGCCCCAGCAGCCCCAGCAGAGCATTCTGGGATTTGTATTATTAGAAGTGCATGTGCTATCTACCGGCAGGCCACCTCTAGTAGACATTTGGTATTTTCTTGTGGGCCAAATATAATTACAGCGTTGGCCAGATTTGGGGGATGACTGACTTGTTATTGAGTGAATTCGCCACTTTCCCATATTCGGGTATTTAGCATTCTCTGCGATGTGGCAAACTCGTCAGCTAACAACAGTCACACACTACACAGTTGACGGCTAATGACGTGGTTGCGAATTCACTGTAGGAATACTGACGCAGTTGAAAATTTGCTATGGTGTAGCAACCAGATATGATGAGAATTCACTTGGACAGTCAAATTCTCACTTTGATCAACAACCCCCTCAGGGTTCCTGCAGGAGTCACCTTTTATACTCTCAGGAAGATAACTCATTTCCAAAAGAATAAAAGGCAGATATTAACAAGCCCTCTAAATATGCATAAATAAGTGTAACCCTAATCCTTAACTGAGAACAGAAGAACCTACCTAGAATAAGTCAGACACAACTTAACCATGCATCCTTATTCCTTTTATTTGGCATTCTGGTTCCATTACACACAAAGTTAGTGTAGTTACTAACTACTACACACAAACTTATGTTTGTAGTTACAAACATAATATTTGACATCTATAACTTTTTATGCCTTTCATCCAGAGCCGGCTCTGGCCCTATAGGCGCCCTAGGCGCCCCCCCCCCCCCCCCCCCCCCCCCCCCCCCCCCCCCCCCCCCCCCCCCCCCCCATCCCGCGCCGCCCCCCCCATCCCGTGCCGCCCAAGTCCCAGGCGCCCCCGTGCCGCGCCGCCCCCTCCTCCCCGGCGCCTCCCACCTCCCCCAGCGCCGCATCCCGCGACCAAACCACAGTGCCGGCTCTGCCATTAGGCAGGGTAGGCAAATGCTAGGGCGCCCCCATAGGCAGACGGCACCCCTAGCATTTGCCTACTCTGCCTAATGGCAGAGCCGGCACTGCTTTCATCTGTTCATAAAGCCAGTTTGCAGGTATGTAGATAGAGTTTATAATATATTTAGAATTAATAATGTATGATAAATAAATACAGAAATACAGAACATAATTTAATTCTCCTTTAAATGGTTTACAGAAACACACATTAGCAGGTGCAAATATTTCCTGATTTGTTTTGTTAATCTTTCTCATTGTCTCATATTTATTATCCGTGCTCAAACAATGGTCACTATGACCCAGCAGATGTAAGGATCATATAGGTAAAGGAGTCAGATAATTAAAGTTCAGGAAATCTGTCTGTATTTGCTTAGCTGGAAAAAAAAAATTAAGCAGTGTTTATAAAGAAACAACACTTAATTAATCAAGGTGAAATGGAATCAATGGGGAATCAGGATGAATTTAATTATTGCTTAGACTCTGACAATATGAATTATTGCTGTTGTTTTTGTTCTAGTATTAGTTTCTTATACTTAAATTGTTTCATAAAAATATGTTACTGTCATTTGTTTTGTACGTTTATTATTTTAATGGTGCAAGCACAGCTAATGACATAGAACTGACATATCTCCCAGTGATGGTAGACATACATGAACTATTCAGATTATCCCAATAAACAAAACAACAGTAAGCAGGGCCAGTAGCAGCCTAGGGCGCTGTTCACCCTCATCCCTGCTTTTCCTGGCTTATCGCTACAGTGATCTTCCCCCTAGCACTGCCTTTAACTTTCTGTGTAGATAGGCTCTGGCAGAACAGAATGGGTGGTGGATTATGGGGACAGCAAAGTATATGAGGGGGTTGTGGGAGCAGCACAGAATGGAAGGGAGGATGTGGGGGAAGTGCAGTTTGAGAGGGTTTTGTGGCGGCAGCACAGTGTGAGAGTGTTAAGAATTTTCCTCATCTGTCCCAGGCTGCTTTGCTTCAGCAGGGCAGCACCTCCAGTAGTATTAGAGCCAGGAACCTGCTGCACTCCAGGTAGCAGTTATACCACTACTCCATTTTAGCCTGGGTCTGTGGGTCTGTGGGTCTGTGGGTCTGTGGGTCTGTGTTTTCTAGTGAGTTGCTGTCTAATACATTAGTGCTGATTAGCCTGCACACTTGGTAATTGGTTACATTGGTGCTTCCTGTTTGTCATCATCCAGGCCTTTAAATAGGAGGTCATTTCCTCTAGTCTTTATCCAAGCTGGTTTTCTGGTCATGAAGTCCTGCTGAAGCGCTTGTTTCCTGTTATCTGTGTTACTGACCTTTGCTCATCTTGACTTTGATGTTTTCCGGTATCCCTGACCTTTGGCTTCGTCTGATTGCGATTTTTCTGTTTTCCTGATCCAGATCTCCTGTCTCCACCTTGTTATCCCTCAGTTTGGTCCTTGCTCATTACTGCTGGGTTGCTCTGGTGCCATAGCATTTTTTCTGCAGCAGTAAAAGGGCGTTGGTGAACACCAGAACATAGGGGTTTCCATCCCAGTTAGTTGTGCTGCAGGTTCCTCCAGTTTCAGGTAGTACCCTAATAAAGAGGGGGTGTTCTGGGAGCAGCACAGAATGGTTGATGGGTTATTGCAGTTTGAGAGGAGATTGTAGGGGTAGCACAGAATGGGAGGGGGTTGTGGGAGCAGCACAGTATGGCAAAAGATGGGGTTGGGTCAGCACAGTATCTGGAAAGTGAAGGTTGGGACACCACAATATAGAGAAAGGAACTTGAAAATTACAGAGCTACACATTACCTTGCACCACTTTACCTACTGCACTGTATGGAGCACAATGGAGACTGTTAGTGGGGGGGAGGGCACATTTTGGCATTGTCACCTAGAGTACCATTAATCTTGTCCCAGTACTAATGGCAATCTGTTATATGTTTAATTACAGTTTTAACATTCGTAGGGCTGTCATTTATAGCAGTTATCTCTATCTTATCTAAGACATGCTGGGAATTATAGTTTTAAATCTGCAGCAACAATGCAAACCAGCTTTAGGCTAGGTCAGGGGTCTGCAAAGTTAAATGAGGAGGGAGCAATTTCGCTCCCTCCTCCAACGGTAACAATTTTTTAGTGATCCTCAAAGGGGGAGGAGCGCATTTCTGCTGACCACATGACCTGCTGACAAGAATCCTCGGTAGAAAATAGTTTACAGAACAGGTGAGTTAAAGAAACTACATCAGTAGAGCGTCAGTCCAGTCAGAGTAAAGACAAAGATCCAATGGAAGGAAATAGATGATTCCGGCACTCCAGTTCTCAATGTTTTTAAACTTTATTTCACCACATGGGCAAGATTACAAATATTTTAAAAACAAACATCAGTCATAGTGCCTACGCGTTTCGCGCACGGTGCTTACTCATGGCTTAGCAGCAGGCAACAGAGAAGGTAATCCTCTCTTATATTTGTTAAAGACAAAGATCAGCAAGTAGAAGGAAGGTGAGAAAAGGATACGTCAGGCATTAGTGATTTAGCAAGCGGACATGCATATTTGTGCTTTGAAGGGCCGTTTGAGGCGCTCATCTGAAGAAGGAGGTGAAAGAAAAGATTTGGAACAAGGAATATGTAGATATTTTCATGTCCAAAAACATTCATCTGTGTGTGTGACAAAATAAGCTCCATGGGGCAGGGACTGAAGTGAATGATAAATTTCTGTAATGTGCTGCGTATAATAGTAGTGCTATATAAGAATAAATAATATTAATATGCAACAGGCAGTACGGGGGGGACAGGTGCCCTTTCCAGGGGAGGCCACGCATTAAAAAAAAAAAATCGTCCAAATAGTGAATTCTGGATAGAGCTCCTGCCTGTTATTTTACTACCCACTCAATAAATGTAGCTGAAAGCTAAATCACATGCCGCGATAGGTAGAGCCCGAATAAAAGTAAATAAATCAATCTCAAAATGTATTCTAAATAATGGGGGCTTAGCTGTAAGGCACAACGAGATTGAAAGGGACAGATCCCTCTTTCGTTTAGACGGAGTGCATTTAAAAGACATTGGTTTGGACTTATTCAATCTAAGGATACAGGAGGCTATAGAAGTCGCTATACCTATGTGATGGCGCACCCCAGCATGAGGGAACATGCCAGATTGCATTGTTTGTTGGACTGTTGGATGGAGTTGATAAATGAAAACCAGAGGTATGGTTGGATTGGAGAAGGTAGATATGGTATGGTATGGTATGGTTTTTGATATGTGGAATTGTCTCCTCAATGGGCTGGGTCCCTATGAAGGAGTTGGTCTGGTCCTAGGTTGTTGAAGGAACCAACTAACGTATGCACTGAGCCGGTTGTATACAGCTAGTGGCGGGTATGGCAATTAAAGGTGGACTGATGCAATCCGGAATGTATCAAAAGGATTTGGTGGTAACTTCTATGTCATTATATGAGGGTTTGGTAATATTTTTTAATAAATGCTGTGGCCATTTTAAATCCAGAAGAACTTGTTTTAGTATTTATTTTGGGTTACTGGAATGGGGGTCATCAGGTCAGTAATCACAGTTCATGCATAGATTAAAGGGCATTTTAAACTACCCCTGTTTAAATTAACCTAAATGGTCAAAAACATGGACCTGGCCATTAGGTACAGGCAACAGACTGCAAACTGTACAAACTCCATATATTCATACAATAATTTACAATAAAATCACAAGTCATTAAACAAATGATCAAATTTACACATGTTTGAGGGCATCCCCCCCCAAAATTATATTACATGTTACCAGCCATAGAAGATTATAAAGATGACATCATGGATCATATTAATACACCACTTCAAATATATAACACCTGCTGAACCCACATTTCAGATAACACCCAGTCAATAATTAAATAATGTCCTATAATTCCAGAGCAAATTTAGGAGGAATAGAAAAACATCCTGATTGTCCACAGCTTCTCTGATACAGTCCCTCAGAGCGCCTCTTCAAACTACATAATTAATAATATTCTAAGACCTAAACGTAAGAACATAAAACTATGTTGATTGCTGTTATATTAGCCTGCATCAACATATATGCCAGCAAGTCTTCACATGTATGGAAGAAGTCTAATTCTGTTCTATATTAGGGGCGAAATTTAGCGAAATCGAGCTTTTCCGAGTTTATCTCAGAAGTTTCTCGCGGTAAATATTGCAAGAGTTTTTTTCAATTTAATTTTTCAATGGAATGTTAGCCATACTACTAATGTAGAACAATTCCATCAAAAAACTCGATTGAAAAGTTTTTGTTGGTAAATATCGATCGAAAAAAATGTTCACAATATTCACAGCGAGAAACTTCCGAGATCTCGCGGGAATAAACTCAGAAAAGCGAAATTGGGCTTTTATGTCTTTATTAAATATCTCCCATGTGGTATAACTATACATAAAAGACAATTCTTCCATCATAAGCTTTCCCACATACCCACATAGCACTTTAATCAGCATGGTACATTAATATGCAAACAGAACAAAAGCAGGTCACAGTCATTCAAATCATGATCTTATTATCAGTGCAGTGTAACTGTGTTACTGATGTAAAGCAACACAGTGATCATTGTGGCAACACAGCTAGGCACTTTGCCAGAGTGAGATTCTACTTGCCATGCAGTGGAGCAGGGCACTGCCGGCTCTATTGTAGCCTTGGGTGATATTTACTGTATAAAAGTTGAATAAAAAATTCAACTAGTTTATCTCTAGCTAATTAATTCTAAATAGTGCTAAAACATAATTATTGCTAATTAATATTTATAAAGCTAATTATAACCCTTTTTTTATTGTTGAAGAATGTTAGCCTGGATTAGGGTAGTGAAAACCCATTATTCCCTAAGGCAGCGGTTCTCAACCTGTGGGTCGTGACCCCGTCGGGGGTCGAATGACAATTTTGCCAGGGGTCGACTAAGAAAATGGAAAACGTGAGATTGCTCTATCCAAACAGCGACCAAAATCGCAGGTAAAAAATCACAGTGGGTGCCCAGGAATAAAAGGCCCAACATGAATTGCAGTGAAGAAAAGGAAATTTCCGGCACTCCCAAAGTAAAAGCAATAAATTTATTTCTGAATCATTAAAAACGGCAGGATTCCATGAAAATCAAACACAGATGTTGCAGTGGCGCCCTCTGACGCGTTTCGCGCCGAAGCGCTTAATCATAGACAGGGTGTTTATCTAAAAACATGTATTTATAGTCAGATTACTTACCATGAGCCAGGTGTGTGAAATAAAATCGGTTAAGCAGCTAAAAATGCATGTGTCAATACAAGTCGCCATTAATCCACATAGATAGCGCTGTAGTATGGTTACAGGGTGGAAAACCATGTGACCTGAAAAGAACTAGCCAATGTGGTTTTGAGTAGATCGAATGAAAATGTGATAAGTAATTCTATTGGTCACAAACGGTTTCTTAGGTGTAATAGGAAAACTGGTATAATTGGCTGTGAGCGCCATCAGTCAAATGACGGCTGTGGATGGAAATGGTGTTAAAGGGACTTAAAGGCGATCCCATTAAAGTACACAGTAATTACAAAACGAATGAAGTTAGTGAAATATCGCAAAACTGGCTCATGATGTGGAACCTGCGAAGTTAACATATTTATGAATAATATTAATGAAATGGGTAAAGAAAGATTGATAAGGATAAGGATACCACACTAATAACAAATGAATGAGTAAAAATTACATATGAAACACATTAAACGATCAAGCTATATAAACATTTGTTAATAAGTGCATATGTGGGTATATAGGAATATACAGAACCACTTGTAAATAGAGCCACTTGTAGAAGATTTATAGATGTGAGGCCGTTGTGAAAAAGAAGAAAGAGGAGAAATGGTGAATATAGAACTATATAATGAAGTGAAATGATTAAAATAAGTATAAAAATGAATAAAATGAAGAATGAATAGTGTGAAGTGAATAATCGAAAGATGTTACTGAAATATATGTGAAACAAAGAGTGATGTGTGTAGTGTGTAATGGATGATAAGTGATGGTGGACGTGTGGGGATGGGGGGGGG
>WMED01016991.1:0-13135 GCA_019650415.1 Pipa parva | reverse complement strand
TCTTACAGTAAAAAATCCCCTTCTATGTAGATGCAGAAACTTTCTTTCTTCTAAACATATGTTATTCATTACTTCTGAGTACTAACCAGTTACAAACAATATATGGTATTTGTACATTACAGGCACAAACAATATACAAACTGTCGGAATTACCAGTATATACACACTGTGCAATCTCTCCATATTATCTCACAACACTAAGTTCTCAAGTACATTATTTGGGTGATTATTCTTATGGGTCCATTCTACATCTGTGTTGGATTCCTTCACAAACTTTGACTTGCGTTGGATTCCCAGATATGGACACTGATAGAGTTCAGTGTGGCTTCAGCTGAAGTGTCCATTTGTTTGTGCCAAAGCACTGTTAATTAGAGTCCTATAGCCCTTCCTAGAAGTTACTTCTCACAACCTTGATAGATATTTGTAATCAGTGGAATAGATTTGGATGTTGAACTAATTTAAACACCTACTGATAAACTTAGCAGCCTCTGACTAACCCTGTCCCCAGTAGTCATCCTCTCTCAGAGTTGGTAATGGCTGAACTAGATGTTAGTTTTCTAAATTTACTTACTATTGCGCCTATGTAATATTGGGTAACTGCACCTACCCAGCATATTTGCATATGACCACAGGCATGATGGAATATTAATTGTTTATGCAACTGTAGAATAATACCTGGGTTTGCACACCTGCTACAAATATATTTTTGTATGCCTCATATACTAAAGCATCTTCATTTGTTTTGATCAGTTGCCTGAATTTCCCTGTACATATTTTTTTTCTAACACGTGTCACTGTAGATCACGCGTATTTTAGCAGATCTACAGCTTTATAAATGTGAATGCTTGTCCATGTATCATGCCCACTCAGGGAGAAATGTTAGAAACTGAGGATGTAATTGTAGGGAGTATTCTATAATATATAATGTAATTGTAGGGGGTAGGGGTAAATGCTTCCTTGTCTCATATCCCAAGTCATTTTTTTTTTCTGTTTCTTCTGTAGTTGTTAATATATTTGTAGCTTTGTGGCTCCCTTATTAACTAATTTTGATGTTGAGATGGTTGTCTTAATGGGATCTTTAAATTCCAGTGGCGTATGTCATTTTAAGCTTCAACAAACTGCAGAATATAAGCTGATATAGAGGGAAAAGCAGCTTTTATTTTTGCTCTTCATATATTGAATTGGTGTTTTTTATTTGTGGCCAGATTTCAGTCTACCAGCTTTTGGACTACAACCTTCATCTCTCCATCAAAGTGTTGAAGTGTGCAGGTTAGAGGTATATGTGCTTAGATTGCATGTTTGTTCTAAATGAGAGGTTTCAAACCGATATTCCCCCAGCTATCAATAAACTACCATGAACTCGTCATTACAAGCCAAGAGGTGTAGTTTTGTTACATAACTCTAAAAAAGGTTTCAGCTGATTTAAATAGGATTGAAAACAAATTTTGAATATTAAAAAAAATTGCATCAAAAAGTGGCTTTCGACATGGCGATACTTTTCCACAAGTACAGGTTGTCCAGTATGCGCAGGTAAGACCTGTCCAACAGCTCTTATCTGCAGGACAGGTCTTATCTGCGCATGCTTAGGACTATAAACAGGCTTTTCACATAGAGAGGAAGGAGAGATCATGGGGGTCATTCACTAAGGTGCAAATTCGATTGTGGAATTCGCAAACAGTGGATTCCCATAGTAAATCCGCTACAATTTCCCCATTGTAAAGTCGTGACAATATTTTAAAATTAAGATTGCAACAATTTTCCTATAATAAAGTCGCGACTACAACAATATTCTCATTATAAAGACACGACTGCGACAGTAGCAGCCTATTGTGACTGTCTTTATCTGGCGAATTCACACCTGTACACAACAATTTGGACTTTAGTGAATAACCCCCCATGTCTCTCTGTATAGTTTGTGACCTCACTCAGGGGCGGAGCTTATCGGCACTGGTCAGGAAGAGTCTGTACACAGAATGGGAGGGGGAGCAGGGTTTTTTGATTAAGAGGTGAGAACTCTTGATCCCAAAATTGTTTTTATATTTTAATGTTTAAGTTTAGACTTTATAAATGTAAAATATATGTATAGTTTTGTCCACAACTTTACTTACACTTTAAGACCTAATGAGCATCTTGCTGATTATTTTGTGATAAAGATAAAGCTGACTATATGCTTGGGATCATCTGACTGTTCACCCATTGTCTCAAGAGGCCCTGATCTGAGATTACAAACTGATCATTTTACGGAGTAGGTAAGAGAGAAAAGGGGATTCTGAAACTGGCAATTATATGTACATATAATTATTTGAAATAGAACTGTTGCTTTAAAGGGCCACTAACACACACACACACACACACACACAAAAAGAAAATTGACATTTGAATTAACATGAATGTTATTCCTGTGCATTGTTTGTGCTGCTCTTCTGATTGCTGTTTGCAGCCATCTTGTACAAACCTGGCTTTCTGGAACACTTCAAAAACGTTTTACTTAGGAAACAATGGACATGGCTTCTGTAAAAAAAAAAAAATAGAGTCTAAAGGGAATATATTTTGGTGCACACCAATTCACTTGCTTACAGGTGGTGCACACCTATTCACTTGCTTGCAGGTGGTGCACAGCAATTCACTTGCTTACAGGTGGTGCACACCTATTCACTTGCTTACAGGTGGTGCACACCTATTCACTTGCTTTACAGGTGGTGCACACCTATTCACTTGCTTACAGGTGGTGCACACCTATTCACTTGCTTACAGGGGGTGCACACCTATTCACTTGCTTACAGGTGGTGCACACCTATTCACTTGCTTACAGGTGGTGCACACCTATTCACTTGCGTACAGGTGGTGCAAGATTCTTGGATGTTAGACAACACATCACCCTATATGCAGAATATTGAAGAGAAGAACATGCACACACATACACACGCCTGAGGAAGCGTAGTTATACTTCCAAAATATTGCACCTGTACCAGAAGCTGCAAAAAAAGTGTGCATATTCTTCTCTTCAGTATTCTCCTGTAAAAACAAGGCAACTATAAAAGATAAAATAATGAAAATATGTAAGTAATAAATACACTGCAATATCATTTTTCTACCAGTTACAGTTAAAAAATGGAAAAGAACTGTCGGTGACTAAGCTGTTCCTATTAGGAAGCATGAGGTTGTGAAGGTTGACAGCTAAACTCCATAGCCAACTGATACAGCAAAAGTCGGGGACCCCTAGAGGTGCATAATGTGCTTAATGGAAAATTTGTTTCTGTGTATTCTCTTGAATGGATGTCGTTTGTATTGTTTCTATGACTCTGTTCACTGTACAGCATAACAGAAAAAATGTACAGTAAGGAATGGGAAACTGCCAGTTTGGCTTTGTAGTACAGCCTGATGCCTTAGTGCCACTTTAAATCAGTAATCCTAATCATGCTGAGTTAGACCCAATGACATATGGCACCTTCTTTTATTTGTAGGCTTGGAATTTTTCCATTTCTTGTGATATTTCAAGTTACGCAGATATTACATAACAAAAAAAAAAAAAAATCACTGAGGCAGATGCAGTTCTCTTCATGTGTGGCTTTTTCTGTTTCACACCTTTTCTGAGGCCAAAACAGAGATGAATAGCAATCTGTTATTACATTCTCATCTACTGCCTATATAATCATTTATTCCGCTATTTTAAAGCACAGCTTTATGCTTCTGTGGTGGCCAACAACAGACCATTGACCCATAGCAATAAGCATGTTTTTGTAAGAAGGTCAAATAATACTCTTGTATTATCATTTAATGAGATTTGTCAGACTGTCACAATTTTGTAACAACATACATTCAATACACATTATCAACATGAAAATGTAAAATGTATCTTCTAAAAATACGTTCCAGTGAACACATGAATATAATATGGAGATTACTTTCTCAGTCAAAACTACCTGTTGTGTCTCAGGGGAGCATCAAACATGCAAGAGATTATTCTGCTGCACATTTCACCCTTTAAATAGGGCTAAGTAAATATACACAGGTGCTGGGATCACTGGGTGTTATGGAAGGTCCCTCGAATCCTTGATAGTGTTGACCCCTTTTGGCACCTAAAATAAATGGGTAATAAATAAAACAAGGCAGTCTTCTCTGATGTCACTAATGTGCAGAGTACAATAGGATGGCTTACAAGGCTGAGTTAGTGAATAAATATTTCATTATTTGTATGATTGAAACTTATATAAATGAATACTTGATTCTAGTTTAGGTGATGACAGGTTCATTTTAAGAAAACAAAAAAATTTTTTAGTCAAGCGCCCTGAAAACCAGAATTATATCCAATAGGTGTATATAATATATAACACAGTCTATTTCTAGTCCAAACTTTTGAGTTTTACCGTTGATAAAAGTTCCAATGGATGATGTAGTTTATAAAAGTTTATATAAAGTCCACCTTTAACTCCTGCGCTGAGACCGGTGAGGGGATCTGCCCAATCTCCTCTTTACCATGCGGAATATTCAAAAAAGATGAAATTCTGGTGACAGAATTTGATCGGTAGCGCTGGAAAACACAGAATGAGGGGAGCTCCCCTATTGTGATACCTTTGGTTTTATATATAGTGCTTATGTGCACGTGAAGGGTGATCTCGTGACAGTCACAAAACAACTTGGTGTACCAATTGTTGTGTATATTCACGTGGTTATTTTTGTGGTGGTGTAGATTCAAGTGCCAATCTAGTTTTGATAATTGATTGGTGAATTTAAAAGTGTTCCAGGTTGGAAGATATTTAACCCATCCTGCTTGTTGAAACGCATCAGAGGGTGACTGTGGCGCACGTCACTAGTGCGACCGCGGCGCACGGTGATGACGCGGTAATACCCATTAAACTACACGTGGCAACCGCGGCGCACAGGAAGTGACGTACACAGCGCATAATGATGAGATACGGAGCTGGCAGCGTTAAATAGCGATAGAAGCACTGACATGGTATCATTCATTTTTTACTCCTGAAGAAGTCGGTGTTTGACTGACGAAACGCGTAGAGTTTTGAGTTTTAACTGGAATATCAAACACCTTAATGAGGCATTACCAGCCCGACTGTCTGTAGTGGTTTATAACAGCCAAACAACAGGAAGGTAGTTTTGAATTTCCAGCAACCTTTTATGTATATACCTGTATGAATAAAAATTGTTATACAGAATATACTGATTTTGTCCTGCTCATTTGGGGATATCTTCCAACCTGGAACAGAAGTGAGAAGGGATCCAGAGAGAAATTTGCTGCAGGCCTGAAGGATTTCCTTTAAGGGCTCATTTAAAGATAACATCTGGTGAGTGCATTCTATTTGGGGTGATAGTCCAAAAGACTTCACCCTGTCATCACACTTTTAAATTCACCAATCAATTATCAAAACTAGATTGGCACTTGAATCTACACCACCACAAAAATAACCACGTGAATATACACAACAATTGGTACACCAAGTTGTTTTGTGACTGTCACGAGATCACCCTTCACGTGCACATAAGCACTATATATAAAACCAAAGGTATCACACTAGGGGAGCTCCCCTCATTCTGTGTTTTCCAGCGCTACCGATCAAATTCTGTCACCAGAATTTCATTTTAAGAAAAACATTAATAGCTGTACATTTGTTTATTAATGAATACAGTCAGGCTGTTGATAGGAGAATTAAATGCATTGTTCAGATTTTTTGTTACTTTTCTCTGGCCACTACAGCCCTTGATTAGAACTATAATCCTCAAAAGTGGTTGCCAAGTTTTTTCTCATATGCAGCAACCAGGATCTGAACAACAGGTATCGGATGCATGGAATTGCAGTTTAGCTGTAGAACCAGAAGGTAAAGGTCACTGACACTGGTGACTTTTTCACTATTCTAAAGATCTTTGAAAGTTACCTATAAGTTATGTTTTTGTCAATGGCTTCTGTGAGCCATTGCCATTCTTCTCTGCCATGAAATATTTTCGTGCAACATCTATGAAGTGAACGCTTACAAATACCCTGTTGCAATGTCGGTTTGTTCTCAGATGAGGACAACAGTGGCAGTTAATTTTTCAGTTAGTTTCCTGGGATGTTTTCATGAATTCACTTAAACTGTTGCAGTGCCTAGCTGTATCTGTTATATATATCATTGCAAAAAGAATACAAATCTCATGATTCTCTGTGACAGCGATGTCACACCTTTACGAGACAATTCAGACTTTAGCCAACAACCCTCTAAGCATCAATATGTTTTAAAATAAGGCAAAAAGAAGTGGAGCGGGGATCACTTTAAAGTGCACCTGTCAGCTTGCAATCGTTCATCTTTAGTAAAATAAATCAATCGATTAACTAAACACAGTAATAATGTATATTCACAAAAACATTAAGATTATAATGTAGGTCTTACTGTAAGGTTGTCCAGATCTGGAAGCTGACATTTTTTATAGGACCTGCCACTCAAAAGGTATTTCCATGTCCCCACATACTCATGGGTCCTCGCTCTCTCTGCCAAATCTCATGTATACGCCTCTATACTATGGGAATATTGTTGCCGTCATGATTTTGCAATAGGAAATGTGTCACGGTTGTGGATTTGCTGTGGGAATAAATGTTAATGTTAATCATATATATGAGGATTCCTCTTAACTCCGTCCAACCTGACTCGAGAAAGAAACGTCAGGCAGACAGGGAGAAACGATATATAAAGGTACATTTTTGAAAAACATCTATATTTAAAAAAATATTTATTTCATTATGTATGTATGTATAATTTTATTTATTAAGCGCAGCAAATTAACGCATTTGTAGAAGCTGATTCAGTATTTGAATTTTGAGGTGACAGGTGCACTTACGTTTTAAATGGTTTGATTCAGGTGCAGTCTGCATCGAGTAAAAAGTAAAATGTCACGAAAGAGTAGGTGAATGGGTGAAAATTTCATGTTAAAGTTCCAGTACACTACAGAACATACAACAGCATTCTGTAAATATACATTAGGTTGTGAGTAAATGCATTGCAATACGGGCTGTTTGGAGTAGGACATGACAGTGTGGATCTTATAAAGTGCATAATTAATGGTTTAGATACAACTAAATGGATATAACTGTGTGCATCTGTCTATCCCTTCATTTGGAGCAGCACAATATTCACCCTATCCCTGTCTGTGAGCCAAAGAAAATGTTGTGCTGCAGAAAAGACTGGAAATGTATTTTTGGTTGCACTTTGCGGTGAACCAGAAAGTTATTCTTATACATTTCATAGGTACTGCAGAAAAGGCAAGAGCTTAGCTGAGGCAACCTCCTGTTTACAGACATGCCATGGGATTATTGTACCAAAACAAACTGGAAGACATTTGCATTTTGTAGTGTTAATGTAAATAAGCGCATGCTTTCAGCAAGTCACATTATCATCACCTAACTAGCATCTAGCAATGTTACATTTACATACTGAGCTGGGAGTTCTGCCAGTCTGTGTTTGTGTGTGTTTTGCCCTTGGTGAAAATTTTAAGGGGAACTAACTTCAAGAAAAATAAAATTGCCATTTGGATTGGCATGGCGGTAGTTTCATATGCAGTAATTGTGACATTTTCATGCTGGAAGTTGAATTCTTTTTTTTTTTTTTTCTATTGTTTTTTTTGTTTTTGTTGATGGTTGCAACCAACTTTTATGAAGTGGTCTTTCTGGTACACTTTGTAATTATGTATTCTCTAAAGTTCCATAGAAAACAACTGAACTAAGTGCGGAGTTTTTTTATTTTACCGTAATGCCAGAAAAAAAAATGCTATTTGGATTAGCAGTTATTCCTGTGCTATACTTGTAAAAACTAAGGGGTTATCCTCTAAAGTCTGAATATGACTGTCAAATTCTCAAACGGTGGATTCCCATAGCAAATCAGTGATAATTTTAAAATTGTGGCTTAAACAATAATTCCATAGCCAATACTGCGACAGTATTCTCATCTATTGCGACTCTCATCTATCTCATCTATTGCGACTGTCTAGCTGGCGAATTCACAGCTTTACATGACAATTCAGACAATAACCCCCATTATCTTTGAAGTTGAATTCCTGATTGTTATTAGATTGTGTTTTCTTTCTCTGTTGGTCGCAGCCAAATAGGGCTTTTTGAGGCACAACATCAATATTTATTATTTAAAGCAGTGGTTCTCAACCTGGGGGTCTCGACCCCTTTAGGGATCTTATGACAATTTGCAAAGTGTCGCCTAGCACCCCTCGGGATTGTCATGGAATTTTTAATACCATTTCTGTATGACCGCGACTATTTTAAAGTCATGACCGCGACAATACTTCTATAGTAAAATCGCGACAATGTTCCTATAGTAAAATTGTGACAATGTTTCTATAGTAAAGTTGCGACCGAGACGATGTTTCCAAAAGGTTCTGTGAATATTAAACAGCAAAGGGAGTAAAAGAAATGTTAATGCATAAAGAATTTACCTCTAAAAGTTCTTGTGTTGTCTGGGGTACTGGTCCCTGATAATAGGTGTTCTTGGGTTTCTCTGAGGTTCCGTCTGGGGGTTCTCTTTTATTCCTAAAAAATGCTGCTTGCCAGTATAAGATCCAGACAAGGTGCAGGAGGAGGAGGAAGCTGCATCTATGTCGCTGTCTGTAGTTGTAACTCGGCTGTTGTGCTTTACGTCATAATTCCTTCTTTGTTGTCCAGTCACTTCTCTCTGGTTTTGTCCTTCCATAGTGGGTGTTTGGTCCCTTTTGCCAGGTTCAACTGTTTTTAGATTCACCTTTCTGTAAACATATCATCACATACTGCCGTTTTTTGGATGATATTTTTATTTTATGGGAAGGTGATATAGACCTATTTAATGTTAGGTTGACAAATGCCAATATAGCCCATCGCACAATTAAATTCACATCCGAGGTTAATAGAGATGCACTTAATGTTTTGGATGTTAATGTACGGCTCATAGATGGAAAGAATAACAGCTCCTCCAGCACTCCGTATAAAATTAAACAAACTTCTTTATTGTAACCACATGGGTAGTTTAAAAGCAAATGATAAAACCAATAAATGGAAAAGCCACCACGAATAACTTTAGGAAACCCACAGACAGAAATAATGTCCGTAGAGCAGTTAGCTGTCATAATACTAGCCTAATTAGAGCTATACTAAGAGGACAGTTTATGAGAATTAGGAGAATAGCGTCTGATATTGATACATATGATCAATCAGCAGAGATTCTTGCACAACGGTTTATCGATAGAGGCTATAATAGTGGGCATATTCGTAGGATTAATGGAGAAGAAAAATGTTTAAGAAGAAGAGATTTATTAACTACCGATAAAAAGAAATCATGTAAAGGTGAGAGATTACAGTTTGTGTCTAGTTATAATCACTTTAGTAAAAATATTGATCAAATCGTAAGAAATTTCTGGCCCATACTCCAAAGTGATCATAAATATGGGGAATTGTTCAATAGACTAACAACGTTCAGCTATAAGAGAGGCCGAACAAATGGTAATTCACTTTGTCCTAGAGCAGTAGTTCTCAACCTTGTGGGTCACAACCCCATTCGGGTTCGAATGATGATTTGCCAGGGGAAGCCTAAGACCACTGGAAATATAAGGATTAAATGGGGTCGCCAAATCATGGGGAATTATACTAAAGTGTCACAGCAATAAAAAGGTTGAGAACCACTGTCCTAGAGAAATTGTTGAACCTCTGTCTGTGCAAAAGACCCTCAGTAGAAGGAACAAAGAATTGGGTACTTTTGCTTGTCTTCATTGCATTTGTTGTAATTCAATTATAACTGGTGATAAAATTACACACCCATATTCTGGTATTAAATATAGAGTGAACCATTTTGCTACTTGTGATACTAAAAATGTTGTTTATCTTATGAAGTGTCCATGCGGAAATATATATGTTAGTGAAACTTCCCGTCCAATTAAAACTAGAATTAAAGAACATAGAAATTACATTAAAAACAATTGCAAAGATAGCCCTGTAGCCAAGCATTTCTCTAAAGAAAGATATAATGTCACACAGTTAAAATGGATGGTTATTGAAGTGATTACAATACCTAGAGGTGGAGGTAATGTTAATAGATTATTACTTCAACAAAGGGAAACAATTTGGATCAAGAAACTGGATGCTTTACAACCAAGGGGTTTGAATGAACATTGGAGTATTAAACCATTTCTCTAATTTACTTCCTTTCTAGTTCAGAATGTTATCTTTTGTTTCTACTGTTCCCATTCCCTAAATTGTGTATTATCCTCTAATTTTGAGTATCTATGGTAGTAGCTACTTGTCACTCCTTTTATCTAATTGTTCAGATTAAATGTATGTTAATATTGTTTTATTCCTAACTTTATTTAACTTACATTTACTATTATATATTCTAACTCAGGAAGGTTCACTTGTTTCAAGTTTATACAGTATGTGTCCTAGGTAGGCTTTGTTGCAGTTCCTAGTATGTTTGTTTTTTTAAATTTCTACATATTTAATATGGACTTTAATCCATAAGGGAGGCTTATTCAAGCTGATGTGAGAAGTCCCTAACTCTTGATCTTCACTGATTGGACTTTATCATCAATCGATTGGACTCATGGGGTGGTGTTTTAGGTGTGGTTTCTGTTTCATACACTCAAGGTTTACTTGATAAAGGACCATGGGCTTGAAACATATCATGTATCTAGTTTTGGAATAAATTATACCTTTTGAAGCTATGTGCTTTTACTCCATTTGCTGTTTCATATGAATTTACTGCATTGTGACGGGGGATGAGAGGAGTGGGGATTTGAATTGGGCACACACTACCATTTTCTGTTCTGTGGAATTATTGTCATGGTTGTGACTTTAAAATTGTCACGGTCATGGATAAAGGGTTAACGCCAAAAAAGAACCACTGATTTAAAGATCAATAGAGAACAATACAGCTGGGAGGTTTGCTTACCTAACAGATAAAAGGTTGCTGCAACCTCAAGCAAGAGATAACATTTTTACAATTACAATGAAGGAATAACTGGGGTTACTGGTCCTTAAATTAGATGATGTTTATTACCAGTTACTGTGTGATGGATAAATGTACATTATGTTTAAATACAGTTTTACAAGAATTATCTGTCTGTTTACATAATCATCTTTGCTTTGCAGTTATCATCACCCTCCTAACTACTAAGGGGGTTCAAAAATACCCATTGCTCTCATAATGAATCCCACATATCCTTGGTGTGCAAAGGGTTTAAACCCGAACCTCATTAAAAGGCAACAAAAGTCTTTATTAATATTTTCTAGTTGTGATAAATCCCCTGTGTTGAGCTGATTACTACTAACTGCTTTCAGATTTATTCCCCACTGTTTTATCCACTGTGTGCATAAAGTTTAACTAGGATTTTTTTGCCAGAAAGGCAGGAAATATATTTATTATTGTTTAGCACACTTTAGCCTTTAACATGTTGTGCATATTTTTCCTTTACTTCCTTATTATTTGCATGTGTCAGGTTTATTATTTTGGATAAAATTTATGAAAATGTCAGTAGACACCATTTCCTGCCCAGGAGACAATTTCAGATGTTAAAAGAACTTTCAATTAAGATTTGGAGGGGGGGTTATTCACTAAAGTCCAAATTGTTGTGTGTAGGTGTGAATTCTCCAGATAAAGACAGTCGCAATAGATTGCAACTGTCGCAGTCACGTCTTTATAATGAGAATATTGTCGCAGTCGTGACTTTATTAAATTGTCGCAATCTTAACATTAAAAAATTGTCGCGACTTTACAGTGGGGAAATTGTCGTGAATTTGCTATGGGAATCTGCTGTTTGTGAATTCGACAGTCGAATTCGCATCTTAGTGAATAACCCCCTTTGCATTAAAATAAAATGAATAAGTACTCCATGCAGTTAACTTGCAATAACTACCTTACAAACCTAACCCACAAGAAACACATAGTTCTACAAACTACATAGCTCAAGATATTTAGTTGGTTGCTGTGCATGGCTTTACCCGTGCCCAGATTATCTTGTAATTAGTAATATTTTGTTTTACTTATCTTTAGATTTTTGTAATGAAAATTGTAAAGCAAAAAGGTTTGCATTAGAAATTGTAGGAAAAAGACCACCTTGCTCGACTGTATTTCCATCCCCATTTATTGCCGAATGCACAAGATCGCAGTGTTTCTGGGGGCATTTTCCTCCCTTTATCATGTGCTGGCTCCTGTGAATTGGGGAGTTGAATGCACCAGGATATTTCCTTTTTGCATTAGAAATGACCACAAGAAACTTAGCAGTCAAGGAGAAAATGGAAACATGCAGTCTTCCAAACTTAATGATGCCCAATATGATAGAATTCTTGTAGTGGTTCAGCTACTAATACCCCAAAATTGAGAGCGTGAGTGTTACACAAAGGAATTTCAGTAGACTTTAGAGATGCAGCCCAAGTGCTCAGCTTTTAGTTTTCAGTCATAACACCTGCTTAAATAGGAACTAAAGTATTCTAATAAATCACATTGTCTAAAAAAAATCATATTTTCTAAACACCACAACATATGTAGTTATCTGAAATGGAAATGCTGAGAATTAAATTATGGGATGACTATATTTAGAAGAGAAATTGAACATTTAAAGAGGAACTAAAGTCTCCTAATATATCACATTTGTTCATTTAGCCTACGGTATATTGCAGAAACATTCCAGCATCTTTAAATTAGGGGGGGAATTCACCATTGTGCGAAGTAGTGCAAACAGTTCGGGCGACTGTGCCAGTCGCGAACACAAGAGAACTTAGCATTATTTTGCATGCGCGTGCACGGGAATGTCTAATTACATTGAAAATCCTACAAATTGATGAGTCTATTATCTATTTTACTTCATGACTTCAAGGCGCCATGAAGTTCATTCAAAAATAATATCGCTACAAATCAATTTGTTGAGTCAAAATAGTCGTGACTTCGCTTCTTATCGCACACCAATAAAGATGCGAATACACTTGGTGAACAATTGGGCAGCAACGATCACTAACGCATGCACAGTATGATGTAGTCGGGCAGAGAGAGGAGGATGCGAAGTGATGAATTAAGGGAGGTGACATCAGTCTCCCACTATCCCACTTACTATTTACTGAATTTTCCATATATACTAATGACATCTAGTTCCTACGTCATGTTGTAAACTAAACACAGTCGCCATT
>WMED01016990.1:0-12769 GCA_019650415.1 Pipa parva | reverse complement strand
TTAGGCATGTATGATGGCACCCCCTAACGCGTTTCGTGCATTAGGGCACTTAATCATAGTTATTATCATCATATTATCATAGTTATCATCATCATATGATTAAGTGCCCTAATGCACGAAACGCGTTAGGGGGTGCCATCATACATGCCTAACTTTTATCTACCATGATGCACACTGTTTTTAACATGAAGCAATAAACTTTTCTTGTTTTACTTCTGGGAGTGCTGGTTTCCATATTTGAACTGCTCATGAAACGGCTTTCTATCCAACCTGAGCACCCCATGCTTTACTACCTTTTTGACTGAGGCGGACACACCCAGGGATTTGCAGCACCTACAACCACACAGCATGTACAGAAGCATACTTACTAATATGTTGTGCGTGGAACAACTATTTAAGAAAAGCTTGCATTTCAATAGTATTAACTCTTTGTTAAAAGTAGGTGTATAAGAAATTTCAATGCATAGAATACTTTAATATGATACTTAAAACCTTAATAAAAAACTTTTTTATGTATGTGCGATTTTAAAGTTTCTTTATGTCTTCCACCAGTTTTAGACTTTTACATGAAAGATTTCCAGGGGAGAACACACCAGGTTTCATAATTCCAGAAGGAAACATCATAATGCCTGAAGGTGCTACGTGTCTCAGAAAAGGCAAAATATACATAGGAGTCGTCCTGCAGGAAACAAAATTATACCAGAAGATGTGAGATGCCTCAGAGGAAGTTCAAGGTATTTAAGCATCCTGCTAAAGAAAATGAAGTTGTAACTGACAATACAAGGATGCCTCAAAGGAGGCTCAACATGTTTAGACATTTTGGCAAAGAAAATAAAATTATACCTGACAATACTGAGATGCCTCGAAGGAGGCTAAATATATTCAGAGATTCTGCTACAGAAAATATTAGAAGATGCTGAGATGCCTCAGAGGAGGCTCGATGTGTTTAGAAATATTGCCCAAGAAAATTATGGCTGACAATGCTGAGATAGTTTGGAGAGGGTGAATATATTCAGGGATCTTGCTGCAGTTTTCCCTGCCAACAATTGTTTAAAATAATGGCATTGTTTCACTCTCTACAGTTCATGGTAAATTGTTTTTGTGATGTTTCTTACAGTTCTATTGTCTGATTTGCACTGGCTGAATGATTTTGTTTCACATTTGCCTATTTAAAAAGCTGTCCAAAGTAAATGTTATTGTTTGCGCCTGCCTTGGGCTGGTGTAAACCATTGTTCCCTATGGAGTTAGTCAACTTAGCTTAAGTTAAAAAAAGATTTCCTGTTGACAAAAGGATATGAACAGAACTGAAAATCATTGCAAAATGTGCTGCTTTTAACTGACTTGATATTTTTTGACAATTTTTTTTTTACATCAAAATTTTTTTGACCCAATACAAATCAGTGGAATTTCAAACTAACATGGAAGAGGTGTTTGCATCAAGAGATGCATCTTGGTGACTTGTAGCTTACTAATATTGGTTGTATAAAGAAAGGAAGAACAGGCAATGAACTGAGAGAATAAAATAACTGATGGAACTAAGGGTCTAGAACAACGGTCCCCAACCTTTACTGGATCGAAGACAAGTTCCCCTCCCAGAAAACCTTTGATGGACTGGAAGGGCGGGGGTGGAGCAATGCCTGTTGCCAGCCCACTTGATGGAGACATGCTTTCTGTTCATCCATCGCCACCATGGGGCAGCAGACCATTGGGAGCAGCGGTTGGGGAAACCTGTTCTAGAATATTCACTTCTACCCTAGTAAGCAGGGGTGGTTCTGGCCCTATTGACGCCCTCAGCAAATTGCCCCTTGACCTCCCCCCACATCCCCCCTGCTCTGTTTCGGGTCTTAAAGCCAGCTGCCGAATACAGCTGGCAAGACCAGAAGCAGCCACGGAGCACCGTTGCATTCAACTTACCTCATTGTGGAGAAGCGCTTAGAGGAGGTGCATCGCTGGAACACTGGAGGAGGTGAGTTTAGCGACAGCGCCCCTCAAACAGATTGCGCCCTGGGCAGTTGCCCACATCGCCTATCGGTAGAACCGGCCCTGCCAGTAAGCCATCCCTGAATGAAAGTATAAGCAGAGACAAGTAGAATATAAGTGATACCTTTTATGGGCTAACAGAATAAATGGTAAATGCAAGCTTTCGAGACTACTTAGGTCTCTTCTTCAGGCATGGCATCTGCTGTACTGATGCTAATCAGGTTAAATACTATTATGCTACCTGAGCCTAATGATTATAGAGATCATGCTTACTGATATGTAATGAAGAAAGATTGCTACATATGAAGGGAAATTGTAATTGTATCTGTCTACATTAAAAGTATAATTTGATACAAGTTAACAGTCATGTGTTTTCCTACTTGTTCAATGCATATAGATAAAGCGCTTGAATAATATAAGATATACAGTTCACATTGATGGATCCACATAATCTCTAATTACCTTGGTATAATGCTGTGTTGTAAAATAACAAATATAATCTGCCATGTCATATTATCATATTGTATATCTAGTATCCATATAAGTTGGGTCCTCCCTGACTGATCTAAGAGATGATAGTACATAAAGAGACAAATTCGCTGTGCTTTATATGATGAGTTTTCAGAAGAGAAAATCCCACTAAGGGTGGTATAAACCATAATAATTTTTGCATAAAGGGCAGTCATTACTGATGGTAACATAGTCATAAATTGTAAATAATGATCGGTTGGGCTTAATAATCATATAAACACAGAAATGTTGCTCTTTTCATTAATACCAAATGGTTGCAAGTTGTTCAATAAAAAAATCCATCTCTACTCTCTCATGAATAGTATGGATTCTAGACTGCCACCCCTGAAAAAGAATGTCATTTTTTCAGTTGCCCAACACAAGTCCAAGAATTCCACTTTTTGAACTGAATAAAAGTAAAATTGTAAATTCAAATTACTCTGGCTTTGAATAATTATGAAATCCTCCAGGAGAGAGATTGGACCCTCCCAGCACGTCATCTATGTATCTTAACCAGATGTTTATATAACTGGTATAAAACTCCAAGTCCCCACTGAAGACATATAGTTCTTTCCACTGACCCAGACATAAATTGGCATATGTTGGGATGCATGAGGTGCCCATCGTGGTACCTGGAGTTTGTAAATAAAATTTATTATCAAAAACAAAGTAGTTGTGATTAAGTACAGTATGTGCCTGAGTAAAACACAAATAAAATCAGTTCTGGGGACACACTCTATGAAGAAAATGAATTATTGCCTGTATCCCATCGACATATTGAATACTAGGTTACTAGGACTGTCTAAGGACTCATAATTCTAGTTTTTAATTTACGGAAGACATGGTTGGTATCTCTCACATACTGTATGAGCTTAGGATTTCCAAATATTTCCTTAATATTGAATCAACACATTTACTAGCCTTCTATGTAGTCATTGACTACATAGGCCACTGGACTGTAGCCACCCAGCAGCACTTCCTTAACAAAGATCAGTAAACATATGTGTGTCAGCGGAGACAACTGGTGATAAGTATCTTGTGTAATGAAAGTAGTAACACCTGTAGCACACCTGTAGCACAGAGCAACTCCAGGGATAAAATAAATGGTAGGCCTAGCAAAATGGGATTTCTTTCACTTTTTGGACTTATTCTTTTTAAGAGAAAGAATATTTGCTAATTAGTTCACTTATCAGAAGATTGTGTAGAAGAGAATGCTTGTGTCTGTGTGTGCATCATGCAGGAATGTCATGAACATTACTTAAAGAAGTTGAAGGATTTATTATTGTTGGTTGTACTTTATGTAATAGTTGCTGTGCTTATTCAATCATGGTTTTTATCTCATTGGAACCAATTAAATCTTGCTGTCAATCTGACAGTGCACGTGAGCCATTGATTTGACAGCTGATTTGCATTCTTATTAATAAATTTAAAGCCTGTGTTGGACTGTCAGTATATTAAGAAAACATGTAATATCAAAAAAAAAAAATGCTAAATAAAAAATAACGTAGAAATAATTCATTTAACATACACTACAATATTCAAAACAAACTGCTGTTTTTATATTGACAGTTCCTATTTAATGCAAAAATAAATATTATATAATAATACTAAAAGAAAAATAACTGTCAGTATCATGTATAACTTGTAATACATTGTAATGCATAACAATATATAAAAGGGTTTGGGTGGTGGATGGAGTGTCAGCTTGAGCTATCATGGTTGTTTGATATGGTGATCATATCCAAGAATGTTATTGTAATAATTATTGTAGTAATTGTGCTCTTCATAAACACGTCTCTCTGACTCTACATTATTGATGGCAACATAAATTTATATAGCTGGAGTTTAATAAAAACTAAAGAAAATATTTTTCTGAAGAATAAATCAACCAAAAGCAATAAATCAAAAATGTCTGAAAATGATATTGATAAAATTAAGAACGGATACAGATTTTTTTGGCTAAAAGGGTTGTATATAGAAAATAATTCTCTAGCTTTTTTTGACTTCTTAAAAACTCTAGCTGTTACAATCTACTGAATTTCAGACAGAATACAAATAGAATCCATATAACTGCAGGATACTGCTTAGGCTTTTTTGTGAATGTAAATTAAAATATATGCAAATAAGCCTTATTTGTCAGCAGTTTAAAATATTGACTGCACCCAAGGATATGTCCGATCACTATAACAACATTCTTTAAAGCCCATGAGATTAAGAAAAAACATTTTGCTTACAGCTTGAAACCAGGACTACAGAACATTATGATGTCCAAATGTATTCTTTGCTGACTGGAAGCAAAACATATAATTGAAGCAAGTTCAGTGGCACAGCAGATGATCATATCAATATTATGTTTCATAATACCTGTTCTTTCTAGAAAGAAAAAAAATTCCAATCAGTCCTATTTCATGTTATTTATGCTACAAAATGTATAGGTATCTCAGGGGCTTTGATCAAGATAAAAGGGATTTGCTTAGTAGCTACAAAAAGCCAAGTATATTAGGAAGGATTTTTTTTTCTCTTTGTATACCATTTTCAAATACAAGTTCAATATTTCCTGAAAAAACATAGACTGCCCTGAAAATAATTATATACTATACAAAGATCGGAGATAAGGAACAAAAGAGTTCCATTTTGAAAATGTAAACTTCATACCAATCAGCTTTAATAAGATATGATTGGACAAAAGGAATAGATTCATCAAGGTGTAGGCGCCTATGTCCAACATGGCAGCTCCTTGATCAAATATATAAAAAGATTCTCAGGAGGGTGCTGGAATGTATGTCACTTTCACATTCCAAAGATAAAAAATAGAGACAAATTTGCCTACAACCTTTTCTGTCAAATGTCCATATTTGAAATGAAAAAAATGGATTTTTTCCTCATTTGCTATGTATTGAACATGCAATAATCAACAGGTATCATCTAACAAGTACTGGGGCACATCTGGCATGCCTATTTTGGTTGGTGGGGTGATTTAAAGGACCAACATTCTAGGCCTAAATAACCCAGGCCAAAAACTATAACAAAAATGACACAATAATAGCTTCTTATTATAAAAGGCATATTTCGGATAGCAAATACCTTATTTCTACAGTAAATCCTTATACATGAAATATCAGTTTTAGTATATGAAATCCTATATTAAATCTTTCCCTTCACTAAAAAGTTCCTTCTTATATCCTGCTGTTTAATCCGCTTCCTCTTCTGGAGCTCTCTCCTGAGATGTCCTCTGTTTGTCCCTCCTCTTCTGAATCAGAGTAGGAAGTCTCCTTTTATTTTTATACATTTTCTGCTGTCTGGTCTGCAACCTCACTTTTCATGTGTGTAAGTTCTATATACCCTTTCAGCTACATTGTGGAGCAGTTGGCTCAGTAGTAATATTGAATCCCAAAAAACAACTTACCTAAATAAGTTACCATGTTTACAAAGGTACAGAATGGATTTTAGTTTGTGCAGAAGGTTTAAATTATTTTTATACTGAAATACAGAAGTCCAATTTAAAATTCCATGAGTTCCCTTTAACCATTTTACAGGGTTGTTTTGTTGTATTACAGTTTCAGTCCAGAATTTAGAAGAAAAAAGCAAAGCTTATATACTATCTGATATTCACTGCTCATACAGTGAAATATTTAGAAGGCAACACCTGTCAAGTTCCAGATCATATGTAGCTTGCATTTATTGTATCGGGGTGTGTTATTAAAGGACCAAATATTATTATCTTAAAAAATAACACCAAATAACAGTAGCTTATTTTACACCTTTTACAGGGTGATAGAACAATTTCTCCCCAGATTTAACTATTTAAATGCCAGCCTTTTCTAACCTCCTTTTGCCAAGAGAATGACTTTTGCAGGGAAAGTAATGTGATTTTTCTGGTAAAATATATTTATTTTTAAAAAAATAGTAATCCTCATTGTTTCCCTTAGTGCTCCCTCCACTACAATTCCAAATTTCTCCCACTGACCATAGATGGCCACTACTGGCCCCACCAGAGATTGACCCTATGTAACCCCCAGGGACCTCACAGAGCCCAGATTGCCAGATTGAGTTTGTGTTCAGAAATCTGCACCCAGAAAAACAAGCCTGGCTGGAGATCCCCTTTAATTTAAAATTATAATCCTTTATGCTCACCTTGAAGACTTGAGAAAGGGACCTCTGTATGGCTATAAACATGTCATGGTGAGGTTTAATAAATAGGTGTTTCAAGCTATGTTCCAGTTCTCCTCTTTATGGAATGTTGATAAATGCATTTAAAATACTGTAAGTAATTTACATAGAGCAGAGGCATCATACACAATCCTTTATATAAATAGTTTAATGGGTAGCTGAAGCTTCGGGCTGGCTGAAATGAAGGACTCCATCACCACAGTAACCATGGGGATATGGACAGGTCTCCTTTGACCTGATGTAGTTTCATAATCCAATGTTCTTTTCATGGTTCACAGAGCAGCTTTGCTCAGGAGAAGGGCAGTACTATATTACTTCATTTTGATGTGAAAGTAAATATTTAGGTGGGTGAATCGTAAGACCCATGGGGAGCACAGGGAGATAAATGCTTATTTAGCTAAGTGTTTAACATGCCAGGCTGAGGCTTTTGAACTCCTTTAATAGAAAGTTTCTTGAATTACTGGTACATTTTTACTGAAGGACACTTTTACTGGGTAAACTGAAATTGTGTGTGAAATAGCTTATTTTCCATTTCAGTGATAAATTAAATACCTGAAATCAGTCAAATAGATGATTCATTCCGAGCCTGTAGAGGAGCTCATTTTCCCTCCACCAGAGTAAAATTATTAGTGCAAATAGACTCATCCAAATTTTTCATTTGTAATTTGTTTAACAATATAAGTAATCTAATGCACTGACCTCTAATTTTATGTCACATAATTGCTGGGTCTCCTTTATAAATAATAGCTTGGGTCTGATAGACGAAATCAAGTGTGAGATTTTATACAGCAAAGGCAACTCGAGGGAAAACAACGTACAGATGAGATACATTCAAAATCATTTAAGTGTAAAGAGACCAGTCATCTGCTTTAAGTAGGACTCTAATGAAAACTGATGAGCATAGAGTTGAATTACCATGAATTTATGAAAATAAATGAAAGTCGAAGCGAAATTTATTAAACTCGGAATGACCGCACTGGGTCTTTCAGATTTTACCAAGATTAGTCTCGTGAGATTTTTCAAGATTGAGTTTTTCAATCTCGATTTTTCGATTTTTTTTTTTTAAGATTTAACGGTAACCATACTTTATATTAGCAGCATAGATACCTTTCCATGGAAAATTTTGAAAAATCGAGATCGAATAACTCGATCTCGAAAGAAATCTTGCAAAAACAATGCAAGATATCTCTTGGTAAATTCGGAAAGACCCACAGCAGTCTTTTCGAGTTTAATAAATTTAATTAATGACGCCCTAACACACTCTTACTTTACCCTCTCCTCAATAAACTTTTACTGTGGGCGGGTGAGCAGTATTAGTCAGACGGGTCGGAGCTGGGAGGCAGGAAGTCAGAAAATGGATCAGTAGAGGCAGCAGGCGAGTAAGTTTCACCCCCCCTGGGTCCTGCCACACTGGGCAGCTGTATTCTCTGCCTGCCCCTAGAAACAGGACTGGATAAAAATATATATTTTTATATGTGCTTTTCATAGAAACATCTGGATACCTTTGATATAGCCACTAGACTTACCAGCTAAAATAAATAATTAATAATTTCTGTAATGTAAAAAACAATGAATTGGCTTTGCCATAGGCAGGAACACATCTAATCATCTTTCGTTAAGTGCATCAGAAAAAAATGGCTTCAGGAATCAGGGGCCCTTTCGCTGGTATAAATTACAGGTCTATGTACAGTTTATTAAACATGTGATCTGAATCACTAATTGCATGTCTGCATGAGTTAAAGAATTGTGCAAAATATGAAACAAAGACATTGAAAAACTGAAGAAAAACCTCCAAAATAAAAGAAGAAATAGTTGCATCTATGAGTGCATACAATAGGCATGTTTTAGTACAAACAACAAGTTTAGAAATCTTTCAATGTAGATAAAAGCAAATAACTTATAAATATGTATAAACTCACTATATATTATATTATATTTATCCTGCCTTTATATATTGTAGCAGATACAGATAGAATGTCTCTGATTTTGTGTGAAGTGGTTGTAATATGTATTATGTGATATAATATTTGTTTTTCTGTATAACATTGTGTGCAGTATACTGGAGCAGCGTATTGTATAGAGAAAGCAACAGCCAGTTCTGGAAGAGTTAATCCAGAAATCTCTCCTGTCTCAGGTGAGAGTGAGTTACTAATTAAGGGGCTTTATAGAGAATTTGCCTCTTCCCCAGCTTGCTGGATAGGAGGTTCCACCTAGTTAGAGAGATTGCTGTGTGTTAAAGGGCACCAGGGGTAGGAGACCTCAAGCTGTGCCCTAGGGCAAAAGTTGTCCTGCAGAGCTATTGCTATAGCTGTGGTCCTGAGAGAGTTCTAGGGGATGTTACAGGAAGGAGTCCTATGGAAGAACACTGGCAGTAGCTTAGAGGTAAGAGTAGGGTTTGTTACTAACTTACTGCTATAGAGTGCAGTAGTGCGTGCCAGTGTAGACGCTAGGAGAATGACAGCCCAATGTCACAACAGGACTAAGTGAAGGTGTAGCCCCCAGAGAATGAGGTGGATATCCTGCTCTCAGTCGGGGTCCTGACGTCAGGGCTAAGGCTTCCCTATTCCCTGTGTTCCTGCTGTGGTACTATGCTGTGTATTTTACAATCGTAGCATTGGTAATTATTTAAGACTAGGGGGACTTATTTTTAGATCTCTGCAGACTCTGAATGGATGTGTCCTGAGCCAATTTGGAGCTGCTGCAAAAAACCAAGTCACGTGCATGAGCCACGTCAGTGCCAGCACAGCTTGGGTGGCTTCTGTCCTGAAGAAGGCAGAGCGCATGTTGCAGGCTCACTCTCCCTCTGACACTCCACTGTCTGTGCTTCTCAGGAGCACTCCCGCTATGCTACTGTGTGCTGGGAAATTTAAAAATTGGCTAGCTCAGGCACTCACTTCCAGCTAATTCACAGGCTCCTTGTGCTTCTATTAAAATTGTCAGTAAATACCTATACTTCCTGCTATTCCAGTTCTGCTTCTACCTTTCTTGCTGATTCTTAAAGGAACAGAGTTCCTGATTCTCCTATCTGCCATCTCGATATTCCCTCTACTGCAATGGGGGGGGGTGAACCCGAGGACAGCGACCTAGGAGTCTCCTTGCTGCAAAGGCCATGTGAGGGTTAAGGTTGAAGTTAACCTAAAGGTTTAGCATGAACCTACACAGGATAAGGCTGAGAACAAAGGGTTTTAGTAGGAGTTCTTTCCATATGAGTTATTAGAAAAGGTGAGTACTGAAGTATACTTTATGTGGACTAACAGTTTCTGTTTCGAGAGATATTTCCTCTTCATCAGGTCAGGGCAGTACTAAAGGATAGATGGTTTGAAGCATATTTAAAGTCTGTGAGGCGCTGAGAAACTAGACGACAAAAACAGTCATAAAGGGCAAGTGTTAAGGTAATAAAATAAAAGCAGAAAAAAAGATAAGGGCAGATAGAAGATAAAGTCAGCATAGTGTGGAATAGGCACAGTGTGGTGGATGGCAAAAGCTCATTAACAAGATAAACTGAGGGGGAGAATGGCTGAGGGGAAGGAAAACTAATAATATATATATACAATTTTGTTCTTACTGATAACATCAAGAAAGCCAATGTCATTATTTACTCCACAATGCTTTGAGTCAAAAATGGGATCATTTTAAGTTCAACTATTTTTTTTTTCCTGAATGCTTGTGTAGTATAGTGGTAAATCTGAAATGTATACATGTTCAATTATACCAATGCTACTGCCTATAGTTAGTAGAGTTCTGCACTATGGTTAGAACTCCCTCTGCTGCTATATCATTGTATAATATATGAAGAATGTTCTAGAAGTTTCTGGGCCTTTCTATAACCTGCCCAGAGATAGGCTAACCAATCAGAGTTTGTCTGTATAAGCAAGTGCTTTGGGTGTGTCTGGGCCTCCTGCCATGTGAGAGTTGCAGGAGCAACTGCTCACCCCCCACCCAGGAGGGACACCACAGGGGAAACTAAGGATAGAGAGCCTATCTGTTTTATCTGACCTTAAGGAGTGAGAGTTGGCAGGGTAGAGATATTTACCAGGGAAGCTCAAGACCCTAACAGGAGAATAGTGGCCTAGGGGGCCCAGTGCATGTTCCTCTGATTATGAGGGTGCACAGCAATAGGGATTTGCTGCAGGACAGGCTTAGGTACCAGGGGAGAGCCCAGTCAGAGAAGGAAGACCTCTGGAGTTCCATCCCAAGAAGTGGGGCCATCCTGGAATGCCTTTGTCATTGAACTGTTCCACTTAACTGCAAATGGTAATCCCCGAAGGGGGCACCTGACCTGCCTGCCTTTTAATCAGATGTACTACCAAGTTCCACACAATATTAAAAACTGGAAGTAAGCCAGCTGACAGCTTATATATACATGCAGAGTGATCTCACCAAATAAAAATGGAGCCAACCACCAGGAATAGTTCCAGAAATACAGAGGGGGTTATTAAGTAAAGTAAGAATTTGACTTGGTTGAATTCTCAAACAGCGAATTCCCATAGCAAATCCGTGACAAATTTCCCATTGTAAAGTTGCAACCGCAACATTATTTTGCTAGTAAAGTCATGACTATGACAAGGTTTTCATTATAAAGACGCAACTACAACAGTAGCAGTGTATTGTGACTGTCTTTAGCTGGCGAATTCACACCTTTACGCAACAATTTGGACTTTAGGCAATAACCCCCTAAATTGAGAGTCAGACTCATACTATGTTAAGACTTCTCCACCTCTGGGCACACCAGCTAGAACCAAAAAATAACCCCAAATACCATCCCAGGCATCCCCCCCAACAAATCCAGAACAGTCTTAAATAATTTTATTAAATGCATGTAGAAAAGTCAACCAAACCTGTAAAATCTTCTTTACCTTAAAAGTCAGCCTAATAAAGTGGTGCCTGCACAGCCACACTGATCGTAGTCAGAGACATAAATCTATAAAACACCCTCTTCATAGATATTACCATGTAGGCAAAGTGAAGTAAGAATGGTGCAGTCTGAAATTCAATGCAGCCAACCTAATTATCTGCTCAAGGTCCTGTACCTTATTAATTGACAACCGACATACCTGCTGAATTAAATCAATCTCAGCTGACAAACATTTTAGGCAACAGGAGAGGCCCTTCCGTTTTGTCAACTTCTAAAAAGAACCCCAAACCTCCAAAAGCAAACATGAATGGCTTCTAACAACATTGCACATAAAATAGAATCTACTGAACGCACACAGAGAATTCTGTCCAAATAAAGAATTGATGAGTTAATCCCAAAGTCCTGTTTGACTACCCATTCCAGGATGGAAATACAAGTTTAGATATCAATCCACATAGTAACACCTACCCCCTTGGAAGTAACAATTTAACTGATCAATGAAATTAGGTTACATTGCAGAAGAAAAATGGACTTGAAATACATTTTGTCCATTCTGGTAGTTTCCCACCACCCTAACCATAGCCAAAGGGGAGTCAAAGGTCGCAAAGCACAAAGCAAACAGAGCAATTTGCAATAATGTATCATTCTTGAATTGGTACAAAAATGATGCACTAGTTAAATGTTTCTGCACAAGGATATGATAACCCTATAAAAATAATTGTGTGGGTATTTCCAGGACAATGTAAACAACATAAAAACAATATATAAGAAAAAAAAAGGTTCATTTTGAGATAAATAATGACATATATTAAGAGTTTTTGAGTTTACAGGATCAAAAGGAAATATTTCAAAGTCAAAGTAAATCAGAGAATTTTGGAATAAACTTTGTGATAAATACTTTTTTTGTAAATATAACAGCTGTTAAAATTTAAACTCAGTGGAAAGTCTAGCAAAGTGTTATAAAAGAGTGTTTCTTCAAAATGAACAGGTTACACTTAGTCAGGAGTTAATATCATTTTTTAAGCATTAATAAAGCAAAAAAAAAAAAAAATCTCTCTGTTACTTGGTTAAAATATATGCACTGCAGTTTCCAGTGGCAAGATTTCTTCATAAAATCGTGACGACTGTGTGAAAAACATGTTCCCCATACAGATTCCCCAGTAACCAGTGTGATATTTTAATATAACACTAATATATTGTATATACAAGTGCTGGTCAACGAATTAGAATAATTTGAAATAGTGCAATCATGAA
>WMED01016989.1:0-13135 GCA_019650415.1 Pipa parva | reverse complement strand
GCCTCACTTCAGAGCTTCATGAATTCCCCCCTTGGACTTGTATGGCTCTGCCAAGTAGCTGCATTGTTCAGTGGCTTAAATTGCAAGGTAGTACCCCAATCTATTTAGCAACTTTCATCTGCTGCATCTCTGTCATCCACACCATTTCCAAGCTATTGCTTTCCATGAATCTTAGGCCCCACAAAGTGAAAGTATGTTTAAAAGAGAAATATAATTTCTGTTGCTGTGTGCTCACAATGGTCCTCAGGTGTTGGATTGAAAACATGGAAGAACATGTATATATGTTACTTATGTTCCCGAGTTCCGTCACTTTGGCTTGAGGCAGTAAGGGCACAATTATACAGTGAGGTTGAAATCTGTGTGTCTGGAGTCAAGCCGCCGAGGGAAGATGTGGCTTGAATTCAGCATAAGTAGCTTTACCGCATTTTACTTAAGAACTCTGAGTTGCAAAGGTATAATCATTTGAAGTCAAAGGATTTATATCTTTTACTATGCTATCGTTTCTTGCAATTTAGGTGGAAGATACTGAGAGAAAGTAAAAGCATGCAGCAGCTTCAGTAAATGAGCTGGAACAAAATGAGTGAAATAATGAGGAAAAATTATATTATATCAAAGCAAAACATGTCTCGTCAAAAAATTCCATAAGTACCATTTATTTCCCGTGGGTTTGCGATAACACTGTTGGTAAGATTTCTTAAAGGGCAAGAATGGAAACAGATATTTTTGGTTCTCTTCCACTTTCTAACCAACTATAACGCTCATTTTTTTTTTCCTGATGTAACTATTCTATATTTATTTTATACTTAATTATGCAGAAATATCGACCTAATGTAAGACATTATTTTCGATGGGAAAAGTGTATAGGTAGGTTTCAGAAAAAAACCTATTAAAATAAATGTGGAATAATTCCCAGAAACATGGAAATGATTTTGAATTAATTGATCTTTTCTCTCTTCTTCTGACCCATGAGGTAGTTCAAGATGAGCTTATGTTCTCTATGATACCTTTTATCTTCTTTAACTCTACTCCACTTAGGGGGTAGAGACCCATACTTAGAAACATGAGCCCCTGGTTTCATGTTATTTATGTTATGTCCCCCACCCAACAATCAAAGAGTTGGGATTGAGAGAGAGCACTGATTATTCTACTCTATTTCACTAGGCCATAAGCATAAGAGTTGAGGCGAGGTGACTCGAGGTAATCTGAAATACCTTTAAAGCGTTCGCTGATCTCCGCGTGCAGGAGAGCAGGGAGCACGTACCAGTCTCTGCGAGGTGAATCGAAGGATCGCCAGGTTAGTTCACTCTTTCCTGAATTACCCCCTTTAGTGTCTTTAAGATCCTGAAATATAAATCTGGCGCTGGCCACAATTTGTGCAACATAAACATTCTAGACAAAATGACTTACAACAGGTGTGGCAAAGGGGAATACTTTGATAAATACCACTATAGGGGAATATCATATGGAATGGGGCAAAAATGATAATGGTGATAAAATAAGCCAAAATAAACTACAAATAACAGAAATAAATATTTAAACAAACATAATAAGGTTAAACCTATTTAAAAGCAAAATGGTTAAAAGTGAAAAAAAAAAAAAAGATCACATGGGATGAAACACAGCGAAATGTATTTCGCCAATTGATAAACACGCCCGTGAGTGTTAGCATGTGCGCTTTTATGGAAAAACAATGCTGATTTTTCTCTCATTACTTCTTTAACGCTTGTAATAACAACTCTCTAATAACCAGTATGAGTCGCTATTAATCTCTTTTATTGGCTACATCAGTGAATGGCAGCTCCAAAATGCCTTTAAAAGAATTTGCTAATCTCTAATTGAGTTGTATGGGTGGGTGGCCTTGCTGCTTTTAATGCTAATATCTAACGGATGTTTATCCCAATTCATTCTGTGCAAAAACAATGATCATTTTCATTAGTATTTATCCAAAAGGTAATTACAGTACTGTTCTAAAAGCCTTTCACACAAGGTAGAAATTATGGGCTTTCTTGCTGTTTTGACATGCTGTTATTAACAGAGTCTCGCAGGTAGTCCTCAGTCAAGATCACATAACTTTTATTTGAAGGAATTGAAGCCACTTCAAAGTCATTTTATTACATTTTATTATCCAAAAGAAAACCAGAGTCTGACAACTCAAATCTTTAAATTCATGACCAAAAATAAAGGTATTTTTCTGAATCTAGAGATTTATTGACCTGGTGAACATCAGCTGTTGAAAAATATTAATTAAATAATGACTATGTTAAGCATGAGTTGTGTGGGTGGAGCTGAGAAGGTGATTAAAGGGGCACTAAACTCTCATATTGGGGTTCATATCACTTTTATATGAATAAATGTAATTACCTTTCACAGTTTTTAGTTATAATGCAAAATGATTACTAATACATTGTACATTCTTATTACATTCTCTTCTAAAAAAATTGATTTTACAACTATTAGTCTACCTGATATCACTGCAGCGTCTGTTTGCTTAAATCTCATTGGCTTTTTCATTGTATCTGTTCTGCTGATCAGCAAAGTTAGTAATAAAGTATTACAGAAACGCCTCATTAACAACATTTAATAAAAATCTTTCCAATATTTATAAACTAGTTTTTTAGTTACCAGAAAGGATAACACATTATAAATATTATTTCAGATTTACATATTAGGCATATTATAGGCACAGGATACTTGGCGCCATAGACCACACCCAGGAACTGGTCACACCCCTTTGTGAAAACCCAAATGTCAAGTTCAACATTTAAATATTTAAAATACTTCTTAGTAAGAATGCATCCTCCTGATCCCCCTTGTCTATGCCCCTGACAGGAGAGAGGTGCCTTTCTGTCTGAACCTACTACTGTGTTTCTCCAAAAATAAAACAGGGTCTTTCTTATATTAAGTTTTGCTCCTAAAGATGTACTAGGTCTTATTTTCAGGGGATGTCTTATTTTGGGACAGTATATTTTTCATACTTTACTGCAGCTAATTCTTATTTTTAGGGGAGGCCTTATATTTCTAAGCTTGGAAAAAATTGTACCAGGTCTTATTTTCAGGGAAACAGGGTATTGCCATGGGATATTCAAATCTTTAAAGAAAAACTAGGAGTGATCGTCAACTTGTATCTTAAGCAATGTTACCCTAACATTGTTGTATTAGAGCAGTTAATATGATTTAGGGTTTTTAGATGCACATTTCATTAAATAAATAAAACTTAATACAATTATATTAGAAAAGGATGTATTTTAGCACTCGGTTTAATGCTGTATAGCAAATGGTTTCCCGCTACCTGAAATAACCTAACCTAATCATCAATTATCCATCTATATATTGGCATTAATGGCATTCATGGGATTTTTTTTTTTTTTTTTTTTTAACAAACTAACTTTAAGCTGAGGAGAAGAAATCCCTTTATACCAAGCGCTTAATGATTTTTTTCCTGGAGATTCATTTATTTATGCTTTAATCCATATAAGGGCTTGTGCTGAAACTGAGAGTAGATGTACGGATAATTTACACTGATCCATATGTTGCAGCAATACCTTAAACAGTGGATGTGTACATGTTTGTAAGATGTAAAAGAACAGACAACATTTGGGTATACTGGAAAGTGTAAGATAAGAACCCTTTACAGATTATTATATTTTAATTAGTTGTAGACTTTTTAAATCTGCAAAAATCAATACCCCCAACTGGAACTGACCTTCTTGAACTAAAAATTAAAAATGAATGTGATTTGAAATAACAATTTGAAGCGGAGCATTATAAAGAAGTGCAAATTAATTAGATCCCCTGTTTCCTTTCTTGGCAGAGTCTTGGAATTTTATGGATGGTAGAACTTTGAGTTTGTTTATTGTCAATGACAATAATTACAGTCTGTAGATGTGATACTATGCATTGGAAAATTCTAACCTTGGTCTCACAAACACTCCATATTCACAGTAGAAAGGCCATCAGTAATGAATACTGGAAGCTGAAACACATCTTTCTTTCCTGCAAACCTATTATAATGTTATAACTGTGAATAAATGAAATTAGGGGTAACGGTTTAACAAGGGCAAATGTTTCTCTGGTTTAGTAACTCATAGAAACCACTCAGAGATCTACCAATACACTTCCTGCTACCAATAAACTTCCTGCTACCAATAAACATTAAAAAAAAAAAACCGACAGCAATAAAATTCCCGAAATTAACTTCAAAACTAACATTGTTACAAGTGTGGTAGTTTAACAAACCAATCTAAAGGGGATTTTTTTTATTTTCCAGACATTAATAGTCCTTTAAGGGGTGTGTGTGTGTGTGTGTGTGTGTGTGTGTGTGTGTGTGTGTGTGTGTGTGTATATATATATATATATATATATATATATATATAGTTATTTAAACAGCTAACAAACACAGATTGTGAGTGAACAGGAAAACCATACCAGTTGTAGGAATATCTCATTTGGGCTAAAATATCTAGATCCCAGTGCCCCTAGGCCGTGAGAAATTTTCATCAAATACAGAGACAGATTTTCCTGCAAGCTGAAACAACAGCCAACATCATTTTCTGACACTATTAATTTAAAACGTAGAAATCTTCATTTAGCAAATAAAATGCACCAGCTTTCGCATTGAAGCAATCAGGAATACCTAATAAAGATGTACTCTCTGTTCCTAATCATGACTGATATAGCTGTGATTAGCAGAGAATCTCCCAATCAAGCTGAAAAGATTGCATCTCTGCACCTTTGTCCAAAGCTGTCCACCCTTTTTAGAGGGAATTGACCCGAAAGATGTGATGTATGAGAAATTGCATATCACACAGTTGCTTATGCAGTGATCAAAAGGGAACTACAAAATAGTGCTAATTAAAAAAACAATCAAAAATCCCAGGTTCCTCCAAAATCCTCAGCGATGTTCAAATGAGGAAATCTTATTCTATGAAGTTCCTCTATTACCCAATGTCACCTTTCATAGCAACTGCAGTGCTTAAATTATAAGCGCACTTCATAGGTTGACAGCTTCACTTAGCAACCATGCAAAAAGGGGTCATAACTTAAGTGGTACCTTAATGGCTAGCTTCTACATAATTTTAGCATAAACTCAAGGCCTGCTATTCTTTATCTGTTTTAGAGGAATAACACAGTATGTGCAACAGAGAAATCAAGGAAATAATTATGCTATCCAAGATGGTACACTGACTTATTTTGCGAAGGCTGGTAACATGCATATTGAAAGATTTCACTGCTTTTCTCGGAAACGGTCGGTTTCATAGTTATTGAGACAAATATACATTTCAACACAGCCTGTCAAAAGGAGTGACAAGTAATGGAAAATCTATGCAGGGGATGTATATAACTTAGAATATGTTTAAGACCATTTTTTTTTTTTAAGAAGAAAAATATTGCCTGGCATTAGAATCCAAATGTGACAGAGGCATTACACAAACGTTTCCAGCTACCATTTGTATCCTATTTTCTGTTATGACTGATTTGTGAAAAATGCTAGCACATTTTGAATCCTTTATTTCCAATAAAATTTAGGTTACTGTTAGTCCTACTTTTAATTATGCACAACATCAATGCCATGTTCCATATAGATGACATATTGGGGATAGCGTCAGCCACCCATTACAGATAGGGTAAGGCAGAGGGTGGCATCAAGAGGGAAGGAAGCACATTTCCTCCCAGTGACTGCTCTTTAAATGTGTATCTATACAAACCTGGAGAAAGAGGAATACTGCTGCAAACACATAGCGGCCTTCTAAAAAGCTGGATTAAAAACTTTCTGCTGAATTAGTGTTTGATGTTATTGAGACCATAACCCTTTTAAGGCGCCTAAGAATTTTAATTTCACCATTTCCATTATGTTTTCCAGAAGGGCCCCAGATCTTTGCCTGGTGTAGCCCAACACTATGACAGTCTGACACTGTCTACACCTATACAAAAACACTTTGGGATTATTCATCAAAGTCCAAGCAGTCGCATATATGGCCATATTCACGTCTATTTGTGACTTCTCTAGCTCTGCTTATTCAGCAATCTCTGCAATGTGACAAATTCGGGACCAATTCTGTCGCTTACGCCAGTCGCAGACTTACGGAGCTCTTTGCATCAATTTGCATGCGCGTGCACAGGTAATTCGGCTATTTAGCATATGACGGAGTCTGTCAAAGGGGCAGATTCTGAAGCGTATTGCTCCGAATTCACCAGTTTACCTTTGCCAGATCACAGTGGCGAATTAAGGGGTTTGATGGCAGGGCTCCAGTGTTGTGTATGGAGATTCATTCAAAATTAAAAATAGCGACTGTTAACTTTATGCTATATCTAAAATTAAAATAAAAACTATTTAAAAAAATGGCGACTGTGACTAAATTAGTCTACTATTAAACATGAACTAGGCACAAGATGACATATAAAAATAACTATTTTTCACTTAAATATAGTTAGTGGGATATGGTGAGACTGACGTCACTGCCCTTCACTGGAGGAATTTGCCTCACTCCACATGACTTCTCATCCTACTATAGTGCAACTGACTACGCCGCCCTATGCATACAACAGCGTCTGACACTGTCTGTTGCTTCATGAATAAGAGGAAGTGAATTCGCCACTTCCTAATTGTACTGATGTGAACAGACGCAGTGACACTATGTAAGACGAATTCGGACTTTGATTAATAACTCCCTTTGTTTTTTCAAACAGGACTGATGCTCAGTGTGTTTAACTGCAACAATTCCATCTCTAGAGAAGTTTAACACTACCAAAAAAAATCACAAGGCAGATATAGAGGTTCATTTAAAATATCCCTACCAACATGTATTGTATTGTGACTTTCCCTTTTGAAGGTAATCAAAATAATTATTTCTCAAATTGATAGCCGAATGCTCAGGTGGGTATGGAAACAGCATCTGCTGCATTAATACCCAGACAAGCATATCCCATTGAAATGAGTTACAGTCGAATACATTTCCATAGCTGTCAGATACAGGGCTATTTGTACATATTGCTTTCATTTACAGTATCAACATCATAGAAAAGATAAAAGTGATCCGATGAGTACTACTAAATAATTTTATCGTAATATGCAAAGCTCAGAACGTCTCAGTGCTTTATATCAACAGTCAGCTTTTAGACCACATTCTTAAAGACACATTTTTTATATTTATATACTGTATATATATGTATGTGTATATACTGTATGTATGTATATATATATATATATATATATATATCTCAAAGGATAATAAAGGTAAAAAAAAGCCATATTAAAAAAGTACCTTATTTGAACTGTTGCAGACACAGCTTGAACTGTGCTGTTGTTTCACTGTACCGAGGCAGACTTCACAGCGCTTAGAAGGGTTCAGCAGCCACCACGAAGCTCCTCCCACCTAGTCAAATCAGCGGTCCTAAAGCACATATACATCATCACTCTCATTGTGCCTCCAATGAAAGCGCTCCTCTCACTGGCAAAAATAAGAAGCACAATGAGCGTGATGAAATATACACTCATCATGCTGGCTCCGGTGTCAGCTGAAGCGCTGTGAAGTCTGCCTCGGTGCAGAGAATTTACAACACAGCTAAAGCTGTGATTGCATCGGTTCAGCCTACTGTAAAGTATTTTTTTTTTAATATGGCTTTTTTTTTTCTAACTTTAGTTCTTCTTTAAGACCATGTAGAATAACAAGTTCTAAGGAATACGCTATCGCTGATTCTTTTCCACTATAAAAATGCATTTTAATAAGCGGTGGCATATACTAATATGATAATTTATTCTTAACAGTATCACCAAGACAAAGAGCATTCGCTGTGAGCGTGCCTTTTCTATGCCCTAATTGTATCCAATATTAGTCTCATAAATCTTACACTACCAGAAAGACTAGCTGCAATCTAAACGAAGGGAATAAACTGCATCCTTATGCATTAGAAGGCTGGATGCTACCCAAGCTTATCATTGCCAGAGGAGGTTTAGAGATCAGTGCTTGAAAGTGACTATGGAGGCATTACTGCAGCATTACTTTAAGGATAAAAGTGCACTCAAACATACAATGGTAAGAGAAACAGATCTTATCTTATTGCCTTCTGTCTAACACCCCAGTGAAGCGAGTAGATTAAAAGTGAAAAAAACAATGAGCATCTTTGAACTTCTAGAACTAACATTGCTTCTAAACCGCCTGCTGCACCACAATAAGCATGCTTCAGGAAATCATTTCATCTTTTAGAGAAATGTAATAAATGTGTTGCTTTTTTGTCATGCAGGACTTTCTTCCTAGATGGATCAATGCCACCCGAGGCGTAGATCAGATCTTATTTCTGTAGTTTTGGTTCTGTTTAAGAATGCCAAGCAATTGTAGCTTTGTGGGTTTTATTTTATTTATTTTTTTTATTTCTTCCACGAGTCTGTAAAAAGCTCTTTGATATTATTTATTTTTTAAATTTCAACTTAAAAGAACGCTTATACGATACAATGCAATTCAGTCTTGAATAAACAAACCCCGTTCATCATTTCCACAGTTGGCGATAAATTAGGTGGCATCTATGTTCAACTTTATTTTCCCTAATGTAAGTATAGGAAGTATTTACATTAGCAGTGCATAGTGCAGGTGTCTGAAAATGTGGCCTAGGGGGCTGCATAGCCCCTAAAGCTTTCATCTGTGGAGCGTGTGGTACCAGAGACATCCTCAGGACAGCAGAGAGCAGGCAGAGTGAGGAGTGTGCCTGCTAGGCTTCTTTACTTGCACACAGCACTTCTGTATGTGCACAGATAAGGAAGTGGTCTACATTGTCTGATGGAGGTGCAAGAAGGAATTTGCAGGGGGTGGAGCATATTGAATTTGAAAGGAATTTACCCAAGTTTGAGACCCCTGATGTGGTGTGTAAAAGAAAGAGTACCTGTAAGGGTCATTTCCTTACCTGCTGTTATGCCAGATTCCAGAGGAACAGTGCAAAGCAAGTTCACTGGTTTATGAAGTGCTCCCTTACTGCTGATATACGCCATGTGCAAATTCCCAGAAATCACTTTGTATACCTGAAATTAGAATTCACTGCATGCAGAAAGGATGGTATTTTATTCTATGCTTGTGTTTCTGTGCTAGGACTAGGTACAGCAGCATATATTTTACACTCTGACAAATAAAGACATATTACAGTGCAATGTCACTGTCTCTCTCACTGTAACACATGATACAATATAACGCAATAACACTTCACCGGCAATAGTATAACCTTGCTCTTAGCAGTACTGTACAGCTGCCACTAAACTGCTTTAGATTTACTAATATATGAAGTGTTGCAATGACTGGCAGGTCTATGAGCCGCAATGAACTGTACTGACCCTGTAATCAGGGATATTGCAGCTAAAGACAGCACAGCTATTCTTCATGCAGCCTGCCATCTGTACAACTGAGGTCTCTTCTCATTGGACAGAACTCAGTAAAGCTAATGAAAGGATGGTCCGGATGACTTGCACGGAAAGTCAACCAACAAACCATCTTCAGATTGCTTAAATCCCTTTTTTATTTTATTTGGATGTTTTTTTTCTTACATTCCCCTTTTTTTGTGGCTACAGTTTTCAGGAAATTAATAAAAATGAGTCTGATACACATGTAAAGATGTAAAGGGGAAGCCTGGAATTCAGATGTCATTGTGCTCTGACAAATCCTGCGCATACAAAGGTTCTAGGACTGGAGGGGGTTAATTTAGCCATCTGCAAAGTAATCACCCCCAACACCCATTGTGATTTCAGATTGGTTTGCGTTCAATTAATGCAGGGAATCCAAACTAATATCCTTTTTGTAGATGTTAAACTACAACTCCCATCATCCCCTGACAGTGAATTGGTCATCGCTTCACTGGGACACCAAAACAGAACAACTTGCTCACTACAATGACAATGACTAGCTGAAGGGCTTGATGAGAGAAGCTAACACCTAAAAGCGCTTCCTAGCAGATTTATTTTCTGGGGGCCCATATAAAATTGCGGCTCGCGTGTCACGGGCTGCTTTAAAGTCGCGACTTTTAAAATCTCGACCATGACAAACTTTAAAGTAACAACTGCGACAATTTTCCATGGTAAAGTCGCGACTTTGACAATATTCTCATAAAGGATGTGACTGCGACAGTAACAGTCTATTGCAAATGTTTTTTACCTGGTGAATTCACACTTATATTTAACATGTCAGATTTCAGAATTCAGGCCGCGGGCCGGATAGCACTGCGTTGCGGGCCGTAGGTTGGGCATCACTGGCTTAAAAGAAGCTTTGGAAGAATTTTTTTTTTTTTGTAAAATTAAAAGGAGATAATTTTACAATAAAAACATAAAATTCTCCTCCCCGACTGACAGATATCCATATGTTTAGATTAGGTACAGTGTTCTGCATTGTGCTTATATATTGCTCACTTGTTATATAGTGTCCAGTTATTTACCAATTAAAGGACCAGTGACACTTAAAAAAAGAAAATTGTTATTTGGATCGGCATGATAGCTATTTCTCTGCAGTTACTTTTGTAGTTGAATTCCTGATTTGTATTGGTTTGTGTTATATCTGTCTATGCTGGCAATCATCATGTAGCCCCGTTTAATCTGAGTCAGGAAAGAAAAGTCAGGCTGACAGGGAAGATGACAGAGAGAAACGCTGTATAAAGGTACAGTTTTTTAAAATACATATATATTTACATAATGTTTATTTCATTAGTACACACTAAATTATTATTAGAGTTTTGAAGTGACAGGTGCCCTTTAAACACTATGCATAGAGTTTGTCAGAGCACAAAGAGATCTGAACCTTTAACTGACTTTCTGTTTACTCTGCATTCAAAAAATCCATCTATGGATTATGCTATAATTTGAATGAGTATCTTTGTACGGAACACCTAACAGCAACAGGACAATAATCTATTACATCGTATCACAATGCAGGCCCTACCAGGGGGTGGCACTGCTATCAATGACATCAGTAGTATGAATATCTCATTCCTCTGATACTCTCTGGAAAATCGTTTTAATTCACGTGAAATCAGATAGCATAATGTATGAAATGTCACCGGGTTATTCTGTAGGATAAAATGTCACCGCTTGGAAAGGTTCTATTTGTGCGCACAATGGAGAAGCACAGGTTATCTGAATATAACAATCTATTATCATTTTTATGAAATGGCCCTATTTTTTTCTTTTCAGTTAAAAAAAAAAAGGACGACTTCTAAAATGTCATCATAAAAATAAATGTCTGTTAAAGCTGTTTATTATAGTCTCTCTTACATACGCAAGTCCTTTAGAACTGATATCCTTCCAAAGTGTTTGTTTAAAATCAAATAATCTCACAAACTGAACTTTTTATAGACACAGTCTCTGTCATTTGAAGATCGGTTGATTTACAGTAAGACAGCACTTTTCAGGAACTGAGCCAAACAGAAAGAGAAGCTGCTACACAATCACTCGTTTGTATTGTTTGCTAAATACAGTGCTGTTTCCACTCCTGTTTCCACTACTTTCTCCCATTAATTAGTTAAATATAACTCCCCAGTGTACTCAGGCTCTCCAATCATGTGTGTCCAACAAAGAATCTTGCTTAAAAAAAAGTACGTTATAAATTCACTGAACGTTCTAGGAAGTATGGAATTTCATTTTATAAATACATTTACTTTCTCTTTGTTGGGTTATCAGGCCTAACTTATTGAACACTTTGGAATGAGCATCTGTTTACCTAACAAATAAAACATTTCCGAACAGAGGAAAGACGTAAACAAACACAATGCAGTGCAAATCAAAAACTCAACTTTCAAGCTGACAGTATTAACAATACTATAAATGCCAAGGGTGATGGGATTCATTTTGTTTTGTGATGTTACAAGTCGTTTAACAATCTATAGACTTAAACAGCCATTTTATATCTAATTCCTTATTATTTATATGTGGAATGTGGAATGCTTTTCATACCTTCCCACTAGAAAATTGCTCACACATGTTTTCAATATTTACTGCCAGTATAAAGGCACTTAAAACAGTTTTATTTGTGCCTATGAAAACATACATATGTCCCAACCTGGCACGAGGGGGGTGTCACCAAGGCAAGCGCCATCCGCTCCTGGCAGTGATGTCACCAGGCCATCTTTAATATGCATTAATTATCATTATAAAGGACAATGATTGCTGGTATTGACATAGACTAGTCACATTCATTACACACATTACAATGTTTTTTTCCATTCATTTCAATGGCAAACAATTTGCAACTCATATTGATACTTGGTTGCCACACTTAGCATGCCTTTTGACTGAAACACCACCAGAACAGTAACAGTAATCTTGCCGTAAGCCCAGAATTTCACTCCTTTCAGTTGGCAAAGTCTGAGCATTCATGCCAGTACACATTGGGAAAGTTGGCACTGTGACCCCCATAATAAATATTGGAATTTTTGTTGAATTTGTGCTGAATAGATGGGAAGTGGTGCATAAATTTGCAGTTAGTTAGGTAACTGTGATACAATTCACCACATAGCAGAAAACCCCAATCTCTGTTTAATATGTGAAGTGGGCAAAGTTTATAATGTTATCTACAGTATATATATTTTATTTAACTCACATTTTTTTATGAACCTTTAGAAAAGGGTTGGCAAGCTATGGCTCGCGAGCCAGATGTGGCTCTTGTAATGGCTGTATCTGGCTTGCAGACTGTTAAGAGAAGTGCTTGCATGCACATACCGCTAGTCACTGCTGCCAGCTGAATGCCAGCAGGCACTGTAGAGACAAAGCTGTCTCAGCACTTCTGGGTTGCTAGCCAATCCAGAGCCGCTGATGTCACGTATGACATGACGTCAGCGGATTCAAAAGGGGCTGAGCACAGCCACACTTAAATAGCTCTCTCAGCCAAAAAGGTTGTAGACCCGTGCTTTAGAACCTCAGCTTAGATCCAAACTGAAACACAGTAAAACCAGCTAAGAATAGGTTAAATAAAATTAAAAGCAAACTTTTCCCATCATTCCCAGTTACAGGCCTGACTGCAGCCAAATCACTGCAATTGCTTGCTGTTTTGCAGGCATCTCTGGGGGGCATCTATCTGTCAGGCCTCCTCCTCTACCACCCCATGAGGTGGGGGGAATAATACAGTCATGGCCAAAAGTTTTGAGAATGACACAAATATCATATTTTCACATG
>WMED01016988.1:0-13135 GCA_019650415.1 Pipa parva | reverse complement strand
ATCGCGGCGCTCAGGTAAAGTCTTCATATGGGCGAAGTGGGCCACACCGGCGCCCCCTTTGCTAATGGCGCCCTGGGCAACGGCCCACTTCGCCCATATGAAGAACCGGCCCTGAGTGGGGCTGATAGGTCCACTTTAATGTTATCAAAATTTAAGACTTTATTTTTTTCATTAATTTTTTAGGTAAAAACCAAACCTCAAAATAATTGTCTTTTGTAGTGTTTAACCTTTAACAGTTCAACGTTCCCAATTTGGGAACATGTAATAAATAATTTATTATATTATTACTTTATTAATTTATTATTTATTACATGTTTCCAAATTGGGAATGTTGGACTGTTAAAGGTTAATGTACAGTGGAAGTGTAGGAGCAGCTTACTGATTTTCAGGACAGCTATTAAAGGTCCAAAGGAAGAAAAGCTAAATAAAAGTACTATTTGGTTATTATAGTTTGTCTTTCAACACAAACATTTGGCTCAAATGTTAGTTCTCCTTACCAATTTGACTGCTCCCAGCTAAGAACACGGGTAAATCAGCCCTTTCAAACAGGCAGGGAGCTTACTCTGCAGCCGGCTGAATTCTCCATTTCACAGTACAATGGAGAACTACAGTGTTTCTTCAGCTCTCTACTACATAGCCCAGGGGTCCCCGAACTATGGCCCGTGGGCCACATCGGGCCCCCTGAGGCCATTTACCCGGCCCCCGACGCCAGGGCCGGGACTAGGGGTATACAGAGCGCTGCTTTTATTAGCCGGCTCCCGAAACTTCCCCCGATGCTACTTCACAGCACTTGCTGATTGACAGCCAGCATCACAGCTCCTCCCATTCTGTTACACCTTGGGTGTTTCAGGGCTTAAACATCATCATGTTCAATGTGGGGGGCCAATGAAAACTCTCCCCGCAATGAGCATGATGATGTATGAGGAGAAGAAGGAGCTGCACGCTAGCATCTGTGTCAGCCAGCATGCTGTGCAGGAGGCGTTGGGGGAAGCATCGGGAGCCGGCTAATTACAGAACAGCTCGTGCTGTAACTGTAATCAATCGGCTCAGTATAAGGTAAGTATTTTAACACTTGTTTTTTATCTTTTGACTTTAAGTCTCCTTTAAAATAAGATATGTGCAGATGTGCAGTGTGCATAGGGATTTTCATAGGTTTTTTTAGAGTCCGGCCCTCCATCAGTCTGAGGGAGCGTGAACTGGCCCTTTGTGTAAAAAGTTTGGGGACCTCTTACATAGCCCATGACTGCATATGTGTAAATAACACTTACACGCTGGTTCGAAACCCTCTGCTCTTTGTACTGCTAGCGTTTTCTATTTCAATTTAAAAGAGAGGGCATGATCGCTTACTAAAGCAGCTGTTTAGTGATGCACAGGATGGCTACATTTAGCATGCCAGCCAGCTAACCTGTGACATTAGCTCCCTTTAAATTTGCATGTCTTGCAGTCAGACAGCAGACTGCATTTGCTTGAAAATGGAACAACTTGCTTTTATTTTACAGAGTAGGTAGTAATTTATTTAACATTGTTTATACTTAAAGGAGAACTATAGTCAGATTACATCTTTACATATGCAGTACTATACCTTAGTGAGATGCATTTCTCCCCAGTAGATGTTTCATCTGGAGCAGAATGATTTATAACAGAGCTCTGAAAAACTCCCGCACCAGGAAATGTGTGCGATATAACTGCTAAACACAAGAAGAAAAAGCTGCCTGACTTTTGGCCTCATCAGCCATGCTTTGTTTACATTCCTGGAATGCAGGAGATTACAGAGACTTGGGCTCTGGAAAGCTAATTTGTGCTCAGGTGTTAAGTAGTAAGTAAGGCAGAAATGTCCAGGGGGAGATTACCCTTTCATGGAAAACTGTCCAGTACACGTCACACACACATTTCATGGTGTGGTAGTTTTCCAGTGCTGTTTCATCTGAAGCAGGGTAATTTATTACACACCTACAGGGGAGAAATGCTTCTCACTAAGTTATAGTACTGCATAGATAAAGATGTAATCTGACTATAGTTCCCATTTAATGCAATTCTCCACTGCATGACTGTTTCCCTAGAAAATATAATAGCATAATAATAAGAATTTAAATATTTAATAGCAGGAAAAGTAAAGAAATATTGTGAGAATATAATAATAATGTTGGTTTTAAGGTGAAATAGTAATACAATTATTTGTGTTTGAATTCTTTTGATACATTTGTGAGTACTGCAAGCTTATCTAATTTATATGAATTCCTTCTGTTTCATTATTGTGTCCTGTTAGATTTTACAATTTTGATCATTTTTGGGAAGAGGAAATCATTAAAAAGATAAAGGTAAATTCAACCTTTGATTTTGAAGTTATGTTGCTTGTGTTTTAAGACCTTTATATTTGTAATACTTTGCTTCTTTGTTACGGTACTGAGATTCCCACAAACTCTGGACCTTTTTGATTAAAGGATAAATTCACCTTCCTAAAATTTGAGTCGCATCAGCAAAATAGTCGCAAATTCACTTCTCCTTATCAATTAAGCTACAGATAGATTTGTCGAGCATGCAGTCGCATACGTAGTGTGGCAAAGTCAGTCAAATCGAAGTAGTATGCAAACTGATGTGAATTCCCCCCAGTGAAGTGCAGTGAAGTCATCCTCACCATATCCCACTAACTGTATATAAGTGAATAATACATCTATTTCTGTTTCACCCTGTCCCTGTTTCATGTTAAGTAGTAGACTAATTTAGTTACAGTGGCCATTGTTACTTTTGAATGAATGGTCTCCTTATGCCTCACCAGATCCCTGTTATCAACCCTCCAATTTGCCATTCTGTTGTGGCATAGTCAGACACATGAATTCGGATCTTTACACCTTGTCAAATTTACAACTACAACAGACTCCGCCGCTCAGTCAATAGTTGAAGTACCTGTGCATACGCATGCAAATTGATGTGAAGAGCTCCATAAGATCGTGACAATCATAGTAGCCCAAATTAAACACGTATTTGTCACATTGCAGAATTTTAACAATAAGAGCTATGCGCGATAATTCAGCCTTGATTCAATAAGGCCCTCTACGTCTTTCCAAATTAAAGATTTGTGGAGATTAAAATGTAACAGAATTTTACCATCTGGTCTTAATGCATTCCAGAACTTGAGAATTATTTGTTTTTGTGATCCCAGAGTCTTTAGTTGTCTAGACAAAGTTTGTGTAGATGTCCATTCTGTATAGCTATGCTGGTGATATGTGCTAACATAATCTTGGGGAGCAGCAAATTGCTATTCTGTTTATTCTAGAGCACATCTATTTACTTGAATGTTGCCCATGTAATATAGTATTTTAATATAAAGAAAAAAGGCAAATAAAATGTTTTCAAGGCTGGTGGCCACAGACTTCCTACTTCCAAGCAATCTCTTTGCTGATGTCGATGAAATCGAAGACATAAGTCTGTGTGCTATCGCAGCTGTTGCCGGCAAACCCTCAATATTCATTGCTTCAGCTGCCTTTGCCTCTCAAATGGGAACCAGCAAGTGAGAAATAGGGAAGGCAGTGCTCAGTAAGCCTAGGATTCTTTCACTCTCATTTCACAGCTGCCTTAGTGACAGGGAGACAGTTGGACCTCACTGGAGGCTGAAGCCTGTACAGATACTTTATAACTTGCAGCAGAATCGATTGTGAAGACTCGGCTCTTGATCTCTACAGTGAAGCTATTTTATTTTCTCAAGGTCTGTATAGATGCTTTCTAGTTCCATTGTTATTTAGGATTGATTATTGTCTTAGTTTCTGTTAATTATTCCTTTGAGTTCTCCTGCTGGAAAGGTTTAACATTGAATAAAATGCTGCAGTGGTTAGGACCAGCTAGAAGCTATTTCTTTATGTCCTTCAGAGGTTCAACACTATAGCCTTGGCTCTTCTACATGTGTCTATTAAGCAATTGAAATCAGGAATATCTAAAACTGCCTCTATAGGAGAACTAATGCCTGTTCTTCTTTATAAATAAAGGCTATGCTTGCCTAGAATGCTTCACTGCATGTTTCTGCATGAAGCTTTATTTTGTTTGTCTTTTGTAGTTAGCTTGTTGGATGTTAATATATGCTGGTAGAAAAGACTCTTTTGAGCAGGTGGTAGTACAGCTGGCTTCTTTTTATAATGTCTAATTTCATTTGTAAGAAATACAATATCAGCCACACACTACTGGCTGATGTCTGCTTGATAATGTCATGCTTGCATCTGTCTCTGAAGTTGGTTTAATTCTGTTACAGGTACTTTGATAAAGCACTTGTCACAAAGCAGGATTTACTGGGAATTTATTACCAGAAATTATCCTCCCCACCCTTGCTTTAAAGTCAAAGTTTAAAAGAAATGCAATACTAAATTACATGTGCTATGTTCCCTTGACTTGCTAAAAGTGCATGCAAGCCACTGGACAAGAAATTTCTCCAGACTGCAGCTTGTAAAATGTCCTAGCTTGTTACCCATTAGTTTCTGAAAGTGATATAAAGTTTACCAGCTCAAATTACACTGTATGTCATTGGCATTCATAACTAAAGCACATCCTACTTCAGCTATGAAAGAGTAAAGCATGATCTGTTAATTTAATATATACATGCATATTGTAAATTACATTTTGAAGCTAGTTATGAAATTTACCTTTGTATTCTACTTTTTTTCTTTTTTATGAATAATTTTACTAAAATTATTTAATGTTATATTTTAGCAAAGAATATGGAAGGTGTAATTTTTTATTTATTTTTAAAATGAAGCTAAATGTACAGAATTGGAAAACAGGGATTTGATGCTTACTGTGCTTTTTAATATTTATTTATTTTTAATAGCAAGAATGTTTTACCATACATTACTTAAAACCCAAGGAAAATTACAATCGCTATCATTCATTTACTTCCATCTAGGCTGTAAATAATAATTATTACTGTTATCATACTGGTAATGTGTTCTCCTGGGAAACCTTATAAACAGTTGGAGAACTATTGTTATGTTGTACTATATTCCCTATGTAGGTTACATTGTCTTTACCCAGGCCAGCTGTAACTAACACTGTAGTGCCTAGTGGGACAAAGATATGGTGCATTTACATCTATAGTGACTAAGGTTGGCACCAATGGATCTGCGTAAATACCACAACAGTATTTCGAACTAGAAATGTTACTTACTTGCATAGCAATTGTAGGAAAATGGAAATAATGGATATTTCATTTTCTAAAAAGTGTTCTTCTGGAAGAGTATTGTGCATTATGTATTATGCAATGTATTATATAGAGATAATGTGATATGGTTATGTAGTGACTCCATCTAGTGGAGTATATAATCATTGCATTCAGGAAATATGTGTTTATGAATATGTTAATCTGGGTGGGGACTCAGAGTTAATATAAGCTGCTGTTCAGGGAGTAACAGGGTCTTTCACTTTGGGCTCCAGGGCATTCACCAGAAGGGTGGCAGTTGCCTGTCAGCTAAGAGACTTAGTAGAGCCCCAGTAATGATCACTTCAGAAGTGATAGTTGGCCCTAGCTACAGAAGAGTAACTTCCCCAACAAGGAGTGCAGTGAGCTTAGTGTACCCAAATATCTTGGATGGAATGTCAGGCACATAGAGCAGGGTCTCAAGTGGTAGAGCTTAGGGTGGCAGTTTGCTAGGTCTGGAGATAGTGGTACCCCTGGAGTTAGAAGCACTCAAGCTGGTTTTGTCTTAGATGCTGAGCAAGTAATTCCTCTAAATTTCCCAAGCAGTGGGGTGCCTGTTCACAACCCAGAGTGGGGTGAGAGCTGTTCCTGACTTTTGTTGCTAACAGAGGGTATCTATGCAACAAAGTATGGTCTACATCCTTAAGATGGATGCTGTTCTATAAGTTCTAAGTGAGCTTCTTTTTGGAGTACTGTGAATAAACTGTTCTTGTTTGAATAACTTCTGGCACCCATTGTGTATTTAAAGGTACAGGCAATACTCCTAATTTAAGCGGGGCCTATCCCCTGAGAGACTAAATGAAGCTGTGTGCAGAAATCCAAGAGTGAATACATGTAAATGCCAGGAGTGGTCAAATTAGCATTATACAGTTACTCACTGTCAGCATTACCAAACACAGTAGCAGCAACAACATTTCAGTTACCACAGTTGTTATCCCTAGTTTCTTATGGGGATACATGGAATTGGTCCCTTAAGCAGGATCAGGTAGCTGGGCACCTAAACATTGGGTGGGGAGGGGGAAGGCCTTCCACTTGAAGTGATGCACCCTAAACCCTATGCCTACTCTGGTGTGATTCCTACACTGGATGTTCAGCCTTTCTAGAATCACCTGGGCACATGGGTCCACTATAATATTTGTGGGGTCCAGTGCTATCTAGTCAGTCTTTGGTTCTGTCTTTCACCTTTTAAAGTGACCTATACTACACTATAAATCCTATTTCCTAGTTTCTAACTATAGCATATTAAAAAATACATTTAAGATGAATATCCCATTCAGACATTGAAATCGCCAGAGAGTATCTGCTCTCCAGTGTCTGGATTTGTGAGCAGATTACAAATAATCACTTTTTGGATCATGTAGTAATTAGTAGTTATTCTTCCCTTGAATTCTAAAGACTTGTGCACATTTTTAAAGGAGAACTAAGTGCTTGTCAAGTCAAGGGGAAGATACTGATGGGCCACTGTTTTATTTTTTTTTCCAGTGCTGCCCCTATTTACTTGCCCTTTTGCGAGTTTTAAGAGAATAGAGCAAGCGCAGTAGCAGGTTAACATCTGAAATCTGCTACTGCGCTTGCTCATAGAAAGAGGAAGCAAAGAAAAAGAATGTCAAGAAAAAAAGACTAGCAAATTACAGAGAGCAGGGGCAGTGCTAGAGCATAAAACAGCGATCAGTAAGTATTCCCCCCTTCCCCTTTGAGAATCACCTCTTGATGCAATATGAGCATTTATTTCTCTTTTAATACTGTGTCTACCCAGCTACATTGGGTATTGTTTATGGTAAAGTGAAACTCCTGACTGCCATTGAGAATTTGCATGGAGCAATTGAACTAAAACATGTTGCAAATTACATGTATTAAATCAGCCATTTTGACTGTTTTATTGCAAGGGTAAGCTTTCCAACAAAATTATTATAATATCTCATCTTTTGTATAAACCAAGTGGTACATTTTCCTGCCTAGTTTTAATTTTTTTTTTTGTCAGTATTATCTCTTTGTTATTGCTGACCTTGACAATAATATTTTTATTTATTCACATACATGGTTCTTTAGTTTCCTTTAAGTTCATCCTCCATATTAAATTTGGTCAGTTTAATGTTAACAAGTACAGTACTTAATTGATAGCATGGTTGTGGTGTCCTAGGGACTTATTCACACCTGAATAACCTAAAGAGGCTTTGTCCATGGAATTGCAAAGAAAAAGAAACCCAACATCACTTCCTAGTAGACTACAGAATGTCTTTAGAAGTCCGTCAGGTTTTGGCTTGTAGGATTACATTTCCTGCCTTTCCCCTCGTCAAATATAGTTCGTTAGTGTATGGAGTAACCAGAAGCACTAGCTACAATGTAGATAATGCTTACTTCTTGATTGCAGCCTTTAAGTATCATCTGTGGCATGCAAAATGTTGCAAAGCCTTAGGGAACCCTTCCTCTACTGTGGTTTCAATTATGGAGTCCATTGTATATGAACTTTCTTTGCTGCTGGGTTTATATTGTGAAATAATAATATTCCTTTCAGCGTTTCAATATTTCTGTTTCTGTTTGTTTGTCATTTTATTCTCATACTTGTGCCAGTTTTGTGTCTTTTTTTTCCAACACTGCCTCACTTACAGGGCACTGTTTTGTTGTTTATTTTTTTGTTTTATGCTTGTGGACTTAATCACATGTTTTCAAACTCAAATTTCTATAAATAGTGCTTTCAACTGTTACATTGGTAATTAGTATGACTTTTCAAATTGTGTCCAATGTAAGAAAAAGGAGCATTTCACCAACGGTTTCATCTACGATCACTTATGAACTCAGAAAAAGACTGAGAAGGGGTTATTCATTAAAGTCCAAACTGTCGCGTAAATGCCAGTATTCGTGTCCTTACTGCTCCGTATTCACCTGTTTGCCTTCACCACATCTTAGTGGCAAATTAAAAGGTTGATGGCAGGCCTCCAGTGTTGCATAAGGCGACTATTCATTCAAAAGTAACAATGGCGACTGCGACTAAATTAGACTACTACTAAACACTAAACTTTCTGCTTCTCCATGAATAAGAAGAAGCTAATTTGCATCTTCCTGATCATAGAGATGCGAACAGATGCAAAGTCAGTATGCTAGGTGAATTTACACTTTAGTGAATGACCCCCTGAGACTTTTGCTTTATGGCTAACAGTTAAGAACAATTTGACCAACAGACGGGGCCATTTCAGTTTGTTTGTCATTTTGTAATGTCTGGCAGCTTGTTGCCCTGAATTAGTTTTAAGTTTTAAGTCTCAAACTGCGGATTCCCATAGTAAAGTCGGGACAATTTTTTAAAGTTAAGATTGCGACAATTTTCCCATAATAAAGTCCCGACTGCGACAATATCTTCATTATAAAGACTCGACTGCGACAGTAGCAGCCTATTGCAACTGTCCTTATCTGGCGAATTCGCACCTATATGCAACAATTTGGACTTTAGTGAATAACCCCCTTGAATGTTTTTATTAGAGAAACACTGTCTGTGTTGCAGAACACCCTACCTATAAAAGTCACCACAGGCTTCTATCTTTGCATGGTAGCCTTTTGATCACTGGCAAATAAACAGTGAGCCCCTTTTAAACCGAATGCCTAGTTGCCACTTGTACAGGGTGTATATAACCCAGAGATGATGTACAGTATATATTATGTGTAAGGAATAGGTATGCATAGAGATGGTGTATGATGTGAAACATTTACCTGCTCTGTGAATTAGATGTCTGTCTTTCCATTAAATTTCTACATTTGGTTGCCCTGTAAAATGAAGATATTAAGCCAAAGGTTTAGCTTACTGAAAAAAAAGAGACATAAATTAAAAAATATTAATAAGTGTTGTATCTTTTGTAGTGTGTACAATATAACATTTTTGTGTTGAGATAACATAAGAAACCTGTAATATATGAATTTTCCCTTTGAACTGGCATGATGATTGCTGCTACCCTAGTAATTGTAAAAATATTATCTTTGAAGCCAAAGTCCTGTTTGTATGTATTTTTATTTATTTATCTGTTTATTGGTTGTAGATATCTTTGAACTGTTGAATCAACAAGAGAACCATTCAGTTTCTCACAGTGCCATTATATTATGTTACATTTTGGATGTGTAGATTAAGTTGTAGATTAAGCATACTTTTGTACCCCATACAAATTAATCTGGTGGAGGATAATTTTTGTTCCTTTTAGTATATTTCAACTCTATGTACAGTTCATTAGATACAGAAATAATCTTCAACATATCAAATTGAATTTGCTTCCTGTATTGCCTGTTTGCGTAGCCTCCTTACCAGTGGTACATACAATTTTCAGATAATGATACAATTATTGGTGATGGATCAAAGATTGCCACCCTTTGTTTAAACAGGAATTAAATGCCATTTTCAAAATTTCAGCTTATTAGTCGGTGCTTAGAAAACATAATTCTTAACTCTGTGCCTTCATTCGAAAATAAAATAAAAAGAACGCAGGTCAGACTGTTCCTGGGCAGATGAAGAAGCTGTGGATTTTCATTAAAAAACATACATTTTCCAACTTTTATGCTGTATAAAACTAAAAGTCATAATAGTTAAATAAATTGCCATTAACAATACTATTGCTTACCAGTAACAAGATAATGGCTTGTAAATCTACTCTACCATGAATCTACTCTAAAAATAACCAATATTATTGTTTATGGCTTCTTTGTATATATGTATAATTTTATTTATAAAGGGCCACAAATTTACGCAGTGCTGTAAAATTCAGCAGTATAAATAACTTTAAGTAAATGTATTACCAACCAGGCATACAGCAGTGGTTACTTTTGTGATGTATGTTGTATACTAAGTCATAATCTTAATAATGTATAATGGGAATAAGGAGAACATTTCAGCCAATACATTCGTTTAATTTGATGGCATTTCTTTCACTCAGATTTTTACTGACATTTCCTGAAAAGTTTCAAATGTAGTTTATGTGTTCAAATTTATATATATATAGATAAAGTTTATGGTTAGGGATTCCAGGGATTCACCTGCCTGTCTGTTAGAATCGTCAGTATGTTTGTCTACCCGTTTATCTTGTATAGAATTAAGGAGCTTTACTAATCCTTGTGCCTTCACCCATAAGCACACAATAAACTTGCCATTAATTACTTAGTTGGCTAGGTCTGCAGTTATATACGGGAGAGGAAAAAACAACTCCTGAGGAAGTGATTGTAGCGAAATGCGTCGAGTTGGACTTGTATGTATGCCTACACATATTTATTTCATTGTTTGGATTTATCTGCATTGGACTGATACCAACTTTTATGCTTTGGCAATTTTTTTGTTATTTGGATACCATTTAACCATGCGAGTACTGAGAGGATTCACAGATTGTACCCACATTAAAAAGCATTATTGAGCTATGATTCTAGCCGGTTCCATTTGTTGGGGCGGTGTGTAGCTAAGATATTGTGGAGAGCCGAATTTGGTGTTTTACAATTTGGAGCCCAGCAGTTTCCCGCAATACTGGTATAAGAGGCAAGGAGATATGTTCCCATGATCTGCTGTGTATATGCCTGTTTGATGTGTTGTTCTGGTGAGCGCATACATATGCTTTTGATTTGTGTGTAGTGTCACACATTTTGGTGAAATCCCTCACTGTTCTACACTTTGATTGAATAATACTATTTGGCATGTTTGGGTTGCTATCACTTTATACAAATTTATAACATTTAAGGCACTATGTGGTGCATTTTTGTGCGCTTCCTTACTTTTAGATATTTGTATAAGAGTTTGTTCTCTTTAACCCTTTAACTACCAGCCAATTTTTTTTTTTCGTTACCACATATTCCAAAGCTGTTCTTAAGCATTTTGTACTATGTGTGTTTTACTAATGTTTTTGCAGGGAAAGCAAAATAATTTCCAGGAAAATTATATTTTTTCAGCAGTCTTTGGGCTTTAACATGAATGTCTCATTTGTCATTATTTTGTGTGAAATATGTAAAAAAAAAAAAAAAAAAAAAAAAAAAATTTAAAAATGAATATTTTCTCTTAAAAGGTCACTATTTTTTAACAGAAAAGTATGTTTTCTTGGTAGAACTAAACTGTTTCTAAAAGCCCCATTCCTCCTGATTACAACGATACCACACATGTATCAAAAAGACACCCTTTCTTGCCCAGGAGACATTCCTAATTGAAATGAGCACATTACAATATTTTAGAAAAAAAAATCCATCTACTATGCATACCTTGCAGTTTTTCATGAAAAATAACCTTTCACCTTGTGAAAACCCCCTCAAAGTATATTTTTACTAAAATACACATATTCAGCTATCCAGTCATACCAAGCTTATACTTGTGGATGCAAAATAGGAAAATGCACATTCAACACTGCATTTCTTTCAAACATCTTCAGAAAACTCCACAAACTATGGCAAATCTGAAAGAGCAAGTTCTTATGAGCGCATTGATATCCAATATGTGAAAGTGCGCGCAAAGATACGTTTACCAAACACTCCAAAGCGACGCAAGTGCCCAAGGGTAATTTCAACTGAAAATCTGAGTGCTGCAGCCCAAGTGCCCACATTACAGTTTTTCAAGATAAACTGCCATTTCCCTCATGAATACCACCCACAGAGTATATATCCCCTAAAAGTACACACCTTCAGCTATTTAGGCATACCAAGCATATTGCTGTGGACGCAAGTCCCCTTGAAACTCGCAGATTTGATGAAAAATTGATAAAAATGCAGAGTAAAAACAGTAATTTTTTTCACATCTCAACTTGAAACCCCCAAAATCAATCACACTAAATCTGAAATAGCAATGTCTCCTGAACACAACGTTATCCAATATGCATATGTGCACATAAAGGTATGGTTACCAAGCACCCCAAAGTTAAGCATGCACACAAGGGTAATTTTGCAGCAAAACAACCCTTTACCCTGTGAACACCCACAGCAAAGTATATATCCTCCAAAAGTACACACCTTCAGCTATCTAGGCGTACCAAGCATGTTGCTGTGGACGCAGATTTGTGGACATAAGCCCCCTTGAATTTCAGAGATTTGGTGAAAAACAGATAAAAAAGCAGGGTCAAAACAGCAAAACACATATTGCTTTGCAGGTCAAGGGGACCTGCAAAGGAATATGTGGCTCTATGGGGCAATCGGCAGCTGTGCAGGGCAATCAGAGGGACCTGTGGAGGTACCTGTAGCCCTGCAGCGCAATCAGCAGCTCCACAGAAAAATCTGTGGCTGCACAGCACCAACAGGGGGATCTGAGGAGGAATCATCAGTTTTATGGGGAATTGCAGCTAATATATGAAAATTGACAGCTGTGCAGTGCTCTTGGTAGCTGCGCAGGTCAATCAACAGCTGTGTGGAGCTATTGCCATCTGTGTGGGGCATTTAGCAGCTATGGTGGGCATTGGGTGGCTGTGTGGTGCAATTGCTGGCTCTGCATGGTAATCTAGGAACATGCAGAGAGATTGGTGGCTCTGCTGGGCAATCTGGGAAAGTGCAGTGGAAATGGCGGCTCTGCGGGGAAATGTGGGAACCTGCAGAGGAATTGGCTGTTCTGTGGGGAGATCTGGGAACCTGCGAAGGAATCTGTGGCTCTGTGGGCTGGGGGAGCAATCAGGAGCTGACGGGGGCACATCTGGGGCAGGGGGGAGCAAATCAGGGGCTGGGGGGGTTATCTTTAATATTTGAGGTGCAATAGGGGGGTCCAGGGGCCATGTGGAGGCCCTATGAAATATACTTACTTGCAGAGTAGGGCAGCGCATGCTGCCCGGCTGCCATTGTGCAGCCGTATGAGGAAGTGGAGACGGGGGGCGATGATCATATGCGCTCCTGGTCTTCTATTCTTCTATTGGTTCATGTGACTGATTGGGTCACATGAGCCCTCCTTAGACCACGGCTGACTCCCTCCTTGATAATTGAAGCACTCCACCGGCGAAAAAAACGCCTGGTGGAGCACTGCACCCCTTAACT
>WMED01016987.1:0-13135 GCA_019650415.1 Pipa parva | reverse complement strand
TAGCAGTCAGGCAGCTTTTTCTTCTCATGTTGCCTGAGTTGCAGAACAGAAAGAGGAGGGAGAGGAAAATGTCAGCTCTCAGGTAAACTAATTAAGGAAACAAACGGCAAGTATTATTTCTTCCCTAAATGTTTTTTTAACTATTTGTGTCAGCAATTGCCTTTGCATAAAAGAGTTTTATATGTATGTGTGCAGTTATATCAGCACTATAGTGCCCCTTTAATGCACAAACACTGAATAAATAACTCTATTAGGTAGTCTTGGGGCATAACTATGGGGGATTTAACAGAGGAACCCGCTGAGGGCACCAGTGGGCACAAAATGATTGTATTTGAGAACAAAGAAACACACAAAACTATGAAATGGTCAATGTACCAACCTACGCATGGGGACTGAAGAATGGGAAAACAGAAATGGTCTCTAATTACCCCAAAGATGACTTTAATCTTTGGAGCTGTGTTGTTTATTGCCTGGTTGGAGTCATTGCTGAAAGTGAGATAACACCATGCACTTAGGCAGCATTGAGATGCATCACAAGGCAGAAGTAGGAATTGTGTTTCTAGAATACTATCTGAAATACTGTAATTGTGATGGTGATTGCAATCGCATTACCATGCAATCACCACATGATTTGCTTACTCTGCTTTTTAAACAAAGGTCAGACTATTCACAAGGAAGTTTAGGAAACTATATATTTTACTAAGAAGCAGGTGCATGGATGGTTTCAACAGAACCTATGTCTGATGCCCAGGTTTCTTTATGTTATCGGGAGGCTGAACATGAATGAAAATAATCTTTAAGATATATATAGTCTAATTTGTAAAAGAAATACCACTATAATTTGTGGGTCACTAGTCAACTTCTTATAGAGCTGGAAAAATAGCTATTGTGGAGCTCTCTGTACTAATCATAGTACTAGGAAGTATTAGATGGAATCCCAGCCAATCGGGAGCCATAAATATGATTGCAAACAATAGCAAAACCTGTTCAACTAACATATTAATTTTAATGTTGGCACACAAACAGCTGTGGGTACTTGGTTAAATGTGTAGTGGAGAATAAGTGTATATGTTTGCTAGGGCCTCAGTAGAAATCAATACAGTTTTTCTTATGCTTTGTTGACTGAAGCCTTGTTGAATATTGATATAAGTACAGACTGCACGTGGACCACATAGAGGAAGACTTGTTTTGGACTGGTTCATCAAAATGTAGTCCCTAAGGCCGATGTGACGTTTCAGAGGTTCTCTACTTAGGCAATAGTAACATTAACATAAAATATAAAGGCTTTTTTTCAAACTTTATATACTGTAAAGAAGGACTACAGAAGTTATTGTGCACAGAATATCAATGTGAAAAAAATAAAAATTCAAGTACAGCACATTTACAAAGGTTGCCTTGAGGTTAAATCCACGACTGTTATTGTTTTCTGTCCGTTCTTATCTTTACTGATTGCAGCCATGTTGTTAAACAGACCCAATCCTGTTTTCTATAGCGCATCAGATAGTACATATTCAGGCACTGTCTCCTAAAACCGTCTTTTTTTAAAGCTAGATAGAAAAATGTCTTACATGATAATAACAATTTAGTAGTTCTAGAAACACAGATTGAATATATTAATTATAAATGCATTTTTTGGGTGTTGCTGTTCTTTTAAGTAAATAAAAAATAAACTAAACTTTAGGCATTGATGGATTTACTTATAGGCATAAGAGACCTGTGTCTGTAGGTGGCTCAGTATGGAGAGTGCCTCTCTCCTAGTAAGGGATGTAGCCAGGGGCAATTAGGGAGATAAATTATAAAGTCATTTTTAATACATAAATATTGAACCTGATATTTGTCATTTTACTTTACATGTAATGATGAGTCACACAGTACTTCAGTTCACTGGTTATTGTCACAAAGGGGTGTGGTCAGTTAATGGGTGTGGCCTAAGGCATCAAGCATGCTGAGCTTATAGGTTCCTGAGATGTAAATCTGAAACTGTTTATAGGGGCCTTAGTACACTCAGGGCTTAAGTGACTGCTTTTTTTTGGCTTAATGATTGAGTCAGCCTTGGATGCAATGCACATTCATAAGTGAGGAACCCAACTCCAAGCAGGGTTATGATCCCTCTGTGGACTTTTTATTTTTGGATATTTCTTGCTTTATTCTGATATATCACAAATACTATTAGGTCTTTTTTCTTCCCCGTCGATAACCTTGTGCAGTTCCAGGCTTTCACTGGTTTCATTGATAGGATGTACTCAGCCTAATCTTATTCTTTAAGTGTTGGAATTCTCAATAGAGTGTCTGAGTGTGTGCGCACTTCATGCAAAGAGGGAAATGCCTGAACGTTCTGGAAGGGAATGGAATGTTTTACTCATACATATGAACGCAAGTCAATTTGGTAATGGAAACACTGAAGGTGAAAAATTAGGTTTCAAACTGCACCATCATGGCATATTCCTGAGGGTAGTAGAAAGAACGTAGGTGCTTGGAGACAAATAGAGGAAAGATACAATGAAATAAGAGGGAAATGAAGATGAAAATGATTGTATAGCTGGCCCTTGATCTCTTGTTGCCTGGTGGGTTCCCAATCTCTTGTTGCTTGGTGAGTCCCCGATCTCTTGTTGCCTGGTGGGTTCCTGATTTCTTGTTGCCTGGTGGGCCTTTGATCTCTTGTTGCCTGGTAGGTTCCTGATCTCTTGTTGCCTGGTGGGCCCTTGATCTCTTGTTGCCTGGTGGGTTCCTGATCTCTTGTTGCCTGGTGGGTTCCTGATCTCTTGTTGCCTGGTGGGTTCCTGATCTCTTGTTGCCTGGTGGGCCCTTGATCTCTTGTTGCCTGGTGGGTCCTTGATCTCTTGTTTCCTGGTGGGCCCCTGATCTCTTGTTCCCTGGTGGGTTCCCAATGTCTTGTTCCCTGGTGGGTTCCCAATGTCTTGTTCCCTGGTGGGACCCTGACCTCTTGTTTCCTGGTGGGCCCCTGACCTCTTGTTCCCTGGTGGGTTCCCGATCTCTTGTTCCCTGGTGGGCCCCTGATCTCTTGTTCCCTGGTGGGCCCCTGATCTCTTGTTCCCTGGTGGGCCCCTGATCTCTTGTTGCCTGTTAAGCCCCTAATCTCTTCTTCACTGGTGGGCCCATGATTTCTTGTTCCCTGGTGGGTTCCAGATCTCTTGTTTCCTGCTGGACTCCAGCACTCTGAGAGTAGGTTGTACCATTTTGCTGAATAATAAGAATCCTAGCTAAGGTTGCCATGTTATTTGCAGAGGTGAAAATGAGTTCATGCAAAGCAAAGATTTTATCAGAACTTGCATTATTTTTTTCCTAAGTCTCTTTGAATGTCAAGAAGTCAGATTGCAAATGCTATAGAACTATGTAGAACTCCCAGAAATTCTTGAGATAGTGTTGATACAAATATGGCTGCCAATTCAACTCTTCCTAGACTGGTGATGTCAACCGAGTATCTTATTTGAGTGTTTGCGACAGAAAAGTTCTGCTCCGACGAGCTGTATTTTGCTGTTACTTTTGTTGTGTTAAAATGTTTAATTCAGGCATATAATTTTACCTTAACTCGGAAATCATATTTTAATCTTTAGCTGTCTTTTTTCTTAACCACTAAACAATATCCAACAAATATCTTAATAGTTCTGATCTCTTGGAGCACAATGACCTCCAGTTTTAAGTAAAGGACATTATTTCTGAGAAAGTAAACTCTTAATAGAAGATAACCTGCTCTGGTCATACTGAACACAGGATGTGACGGCGCTCTGCCAATATTTGGTAGATAAGATTAAACTCCACACCTTATAAAGAAGGGGATGTGGGGTGAAACTCTTTTAGGTACTGGAAGTAATAAATGAATGGATAACCGTTGCCTTATATTAACTCTCCCATACGGTAAGAACCCTGGCAAATTCATGTTTATTTCCAAACTATTCATGGGGAATTTAATTCAGCAATTTATTAAGATACCCACAGTTGTTCCTCAGCATTAACAATCAGGATACCTGATGTTTCTCAACAGCAAAGGCTAAATGCACGTTAAGGGAACTGAATCCAAAGACATTTATTTACAAATACTAATTCAAAGTAACTTTTTACTATATTGTGTCTAATTGGGCAGTGCGGTAGCTCAGTGGTTAGCGCTGCTGCCTTGCAGCACTGAGTTCTGGGTTTAATTCTAACTTGGATCTCATCTGCATGGAGTTTGTATGTTCTTCTCGTGGTTGTGTGGGTTTCTTCTCACAATCCAAAAAATCCAGCTACTGTGTGTGACTGTATAGGGAAATTAGATTGTAAGCTCTACAGGGCAGGGACTGAAGTGAATCTCTGTAAAGCACTGGGTATAAATGAATCAATACAAATGATTGACTTTGAAGAGGTTTTACTGCAGTTGGAACTGATTTCTTTATTTTTGTTATACAAACATGACTAATGTAAGGAAACTTTCGGCTTATTTAAGAGTAGAATGAACAGTTGTGTGAATCCAGATGATAGAGAGACAGTCAAGTATTTGGGAAAAAAAAGTGTTTGGAATTTCACTTCTTTACATTAACAGCTGATTTGATGTTTTCTGAGATTTTCTTACTTCTAATAAAGACCTTTGTGTTTTGGTGCCAGATCTTTACATAGATTCCAGGCTAGGGGAGATAGACAGGTGACTGTAGTTTAATCGCTTCTTTTTCATCGCTACTTGGAGAAGATCAATGATGATAACCTAATATATTAAAGTCTTAACAGCTCATTTCAGCAATGTTATGTTATGTGGAATTTCTGAACATGAGTTTTCTGAACAAAATACAACATTGCAATGTATTTCAATATGGGACTGTATGGAAATGTACTGTCTTATCTTAGGTTATCGTAACTCGTTGCGATGGATTTCAATATGGGACTGTATGGAAATGTACTGTCTTATCTTAGGTTATCGTAACTCATTGCAATGGATTTCAATATGGGACTGTATGGAAATGTACTGTCTTATCTTAGGTTATCGTAACTCATTGCGATGGATTTCATTATAAGTAATACGTTAGTTGAACAATCTGCCATGTGTCGATGTCAGTCCAGTTACAATTGTATTTTAAATATCATATAATGTCATTGTGCATGGTAGCATTTTACCATATTATTTACACCAGTAAAGATACCAGTCCTCAGGGAGGCAGTTATGTATTCTTGTACAAATGTTAGTTAGGAAATACCATATTTTATCCTTATTTTTCCCATTAACTGCTACATTTGTCTCTATATTATTATTAGGCATCCTTTCAATGATGCAAAGCCTTTTTACTATTATAATAATACCACTTGATACATTTGGTTACATTTGCCATTATTATTTTTACTGCATTCTATTTATGACATAAAAAATAAGGCTAATGTTATTGATATTATTTACTGACACCTTTGTTGTAAACCAAATCAGTAATGGAGCACTGTTTGTACCTTGGGGTACTCAGTGAGGATCAAGGCAATGGGGAGAGCTCCTTTGACCTGATTGGTCAAAGGGCTCAATAAAGAACATGGAGTACATGTGACTTCCTCCCGCAGTACCTTACTGTAACTGGCCAAGACATGACTGCCAACCTCTACATACAAAAATAAAATAAGTGCTTCCACATCACCCTGAATCCACAGTTTCCACTGTGGCCCCCAAAGTAGCAACCAGGGCCGCTCATACCTATTTCTCCAAAAGGGCCCCTAATGGCCTCCAAAACTACACTTCTGGTACTTTTTGATAGCTGAAGGTGTGCTTACTTTTGTCAAATATATATACGTTCACAAAGAAAGGGGCTGTTTTTGCTATAAAAACTGCAGGGTGGGCACTGTGGTTGCAGTATTCAGATTTCCATATGGTATTGTCACATTTATTAGGCATTGTTATTTCAAAACAAAATGAAAGAAGGAACAAATGAAAAAAAAAGACTGTGCTTCAGCCCCTTACTTATTGGGTGTAGATACACAACATGTTTAGACCAATGGCCATCAAGTGTTCACATACAGTAGATTATCTCAAATAAGCCCCACCCCCTTCTAACACATTGCATACCACAGCCTATCAGGTGCCCACGGTCATGTGGGGTCCATAAACCAATAAGTGAAATAAAAAAATCCAGTGACCTTTCTTCTTTGTTAAAGTCCAAGTAAAGGATATTTATTTGTAGTATACAAGTCCACCTTTGAACACCTTTTTACTGTGAAATTGCATTGCTCTTTCATGGCTGGCTTGATTTTGTTACTAAAATTGGTATTACAGATAAATTGTAAACTGTACAGGGTGGGGACCGTCATATCATGTGGGGGACCGTCATATCGAGACCGGATCATGTGATGCATTTACTTTAATGGTAGAAATCACACTTTCATGAATAAATAGTATCTGGGGAAACAGACTTTTTATTACAATAATTGTTTTCTTGCTATTTCTATTGAAACTTTTTCTAAAAATATTTCATTAAAAATAATTTGCATGAGAATGACATGATGCACATACCCAGCATTGTTTGACTAAAAATGTCAATTCCTGATTTTCACTGCTTTTTGTTGCTGGATCCAGCTGGATTATTTGCGGCACTTCATATGTATCATCTAAAGTTTGTAAAGATTATTTTAAAGTAATAATAGGGGATTATTGACTAAAGGGAGAATTCGACTGTCGCATTGTCAAACAGCGGATCCCCATAGCAAATTCGCAACCGTGACAAATTTCCAAGTGTAATGTCGCGACGGTAACAATTTTAAAGTTGCAACTGCGACAATATTTCCATAGTAAAGTCTTGACTGCGACAATTTTCTCCTTATAAAGCCGTGAATGTGACAGTAGCTGTCTCTTGCGACTGTCTTTAGCTGATGAATTCACACCTATACTTAACAATTCGGACTTTAGCCAATAACCCTAATATCTGTACTTTGGTGGAATAATTGTCACGTCAATTCAAATAGGTTCTTTTTCTATGTCACTGATTCTTTAAAAACCACTATATTGCCATTGCTATCAAATGTAGAAATTTTTACAGATAGATTGATAGAAACTGCTGAAAATAACTTTATTCTAGTAATTATTAAACTAAAATGTAAAAGTATACATATTTATAGAAAGGGATATTTGTCATGTCAATAGTTACCTTAAAAAAGAAAAAAGATCCAATCATTTACTTTTAATGATTTTACTATCTTCCAGCAGCCAGGAAATATGGCCGCCATGGCGAATTTCACATTGACACTGCAAAATGTTTTCAAAAACCTTTTTGAAAATTACATGAATAACTGGCGCAGTAATATGACGGCAGCCAACAATAATCTTCAGAACACTCTCAAATCAGAGAACTTTGACTATGTGATTCTCTACCTTATGGTCATGATTGGGATCTTCTCTTTTATCATCGTGGCGATCCTGGTGAGTACCGTGAGATCTAAAAGGAACAAACATACCGAGGATACATACGTCGACCCGTATCACAAATACATTGAATATGACTGGTCAGAGGTCCGAAGCCCTTGCCTAACCTTGAAAAATGCAGGTGCGAAGTCCTACGATGCTCCGGTTCCACCATGACTTGGGGAAGACATTTCATTATCTAATCAATTTAATGTAGGAATTACTTAGATCAGTTTTTTTTATTAGGTGCAACATATAGCATATTCTCCATTAAATAATGAAAATGAATCGGAAATTGAAATTTAAATGTTTTCGCCTACTAGTCAGTCTGGTATATGGTAAATACTGTGGCATCTTTATAAAGGAAAAATGACTACAATACCTTTTGTTAATTTCTTCAGTCAATGACAATGTTTCTTTTATTAATTACACAACTGTTTCTTTTTAACTTTATTAATACTCCGCTGGGCATGACAAAAATACCGTGTTTCCCCCGAAAATAAGACGTACCCCGAAAATAAGGCATGCCGTGGGATTTGAGAAATTGGCCAATATAAGACACCCCCCGAAAATAAGGCATATTAAAAAACCAGTAGAAGGGGCCGCCTTGTGTAGCTGTATCTGACCCACTAGACAGCCCACTGTGTACTGGATCGTCCCAGCGAGCTCTGGTTCTTACCGCCCCCCCCACACACACACACACTGCTCGGTACCTCTGTTAAGGCTCTTCGCTCAGGGTCCGTCTGATGCTGCTGGAAGCGCCGACCTCCCGGAGATCTCGCGTTGTCCCTGCTTGCTACCGGCCTGTAATGTAAGACACCCCCGAAAATAAGACATAGCACAACTTTTGGAGAAAAAATTAATATAAGACGGTGTCTTATTTTCGGGGAAACACGGTAGGACTGTCAAGTGGACTGATTAGCCAAAGGTATGGAGAGTTGGAGACCATGAAAACAGTGAATGCCATCCTGTGCGCGACTTTCAAAATATTGAAAAACCAACCTACACATATTTGCCTCCCTTCTCTTGGCAACATGCCACACACAGGATTGGGTTTCCAGTCACTGTTTTTCCATCTATTCAGGTGTCTCAATACCTTTGGCCCACCCTGTCTATTTAATATATTGTGAGCAGTTGTGCCAAAGAATGAAAATGACCTTGAAATCGTATCTTTCTCGTTATTTGCTCATTATTGAGGCATTTTACAGGGAACGTACTAAGATAACGAAGGTTCGGCTCAGTTTAAACTGCATTGGAGCTTTGAGTGAAATTTTTTTTTTCTCTCACATTAGTAAACATTAAAGGAGAACTCCAGGCTGGTTCTAGTAGAGATGATTCCAAAGGGAGGGAAGAATGAAATACTTATGATCATTTGCTCCAGTGCTGCCTCCTTCTTGACTCAATACTGGAGGCTAGAATGGGTATTAAGGTAGAATTCTCTCTTTTGCACGTTCTCCTTGGTGGCTGGAATACTCTACGGCGTTCAGGGAAGTTGCACTTTATTTTATAAAGATCCACTGGTGCCCTGTGGATTACTGTATGTAGATAACTGCACCCACAATTGTCTTTGAAAAAGAAGAGTTATTAAACATAACATTTTTTTTCTAATTGATGTGCGAAATGCTGTTTTCAGTTCTCTCCTTGTGTTTACATCCACATTCAGGCCTGGGATGGACTTCTGCACACAGCTTCACTCAGTCTCTCCGTGGACAGGCCACGCTTACATTAGGAGTAGTGCCTGTACCTTTAAATCAATCATGGACGCCAGAGGTTCCTCAAATAGGAACAGTTTATTCACAGCACCAAACAGTAGCAAATCCGGAACTTATAGCACCAGATCCATCTTAAAGTGGACCTGTCACCTCAAAACTCGAACTCTAAATTATGTTCTACTAATTAAATCAATGTTTTTTAAAAATATATATGTATTTTAAAAAATGTACCTTTTATATAGCATTTCTCACCGTCATTTTCCCTGTCAGCCTGACTTTTCTTTCTGAAGTCAGGTTAGGGGGGGCTAAAAGGATGATTGACATTAAATCAGATCCCTTAAATCATGATCTAGCAGGGATCTGATTAGAGGAGCTTGGGGGTTATTCACTAAGGTGCGAATTCAACTGTTGAATTCTCAAACAGCGGATTCCCATAGCAAATCTGCTATAATTTCCCCATTGTAAAGTCGCAACAATTTTTTTAATGTTAAGATTGCGTCAATTTTCCTATAATAAAGTCATGACTGCGACAATATCCTCATTATAAAGATGCGACTGCGACAGTAGCAGCTTATTGCAACTGTCTTTATCTGGCGAATTTGCACCTATACGCAACAATTCGGACTTTAGTGAATAACCCCCACAATGTCAATCATCATTTAGCTCCGCATAACCTGACTCAAGAAAGAAAAGTCAGGCTGACAGGGAAGATAACAGAGAGAAACACAATATAAATATACATTTTTAAAAAATACATATATATTTAAAAAATGTTTATTTCATTAATAGATTACTCTTCTCTCCAACATATATGACATTAAGAAGAGGTAATATTACTACAAAAACTAAGTAAATAGAGTAAAGTGCAAGAACCATAATGTAATAAATAAATAGAGTACAGTAGAGTGAAAGTGCATACCAGTGCTGATGAAGCAGTCAATTTTAGAGCAATTGGTATCAATGAGGAGCTAAAATGACAGTACCAATCTAATAGGACCAATGAACCAATGACACAGTACTTCAGTAAGGGGGAAGTGAAACAGGGAGGCTAATTTAGTGAATGAGTGGCTACCTGAATTACAGGGTCACAAGGGAGTAACAATAAAAGGTGAGGTGGCTAAGTGGTGAGCGTAGGGGAAAGATGAGGGACGGGGGCAGAGCAGGGCGAGAGTTCAAAGTTCTTACAGCCTGGTGGATGATGCTTGTCTTCAGTCTGTTGGTCTTGGCCATAAGGCTACGCATTATTCTTCCTGAAGGTAGCAGGTTAAAGAAGCTGTGAAGAGGATGTGTGGGATCACCTGCCAAACAGAGAGCTTTCCGTAGGAGACGGGAGTTGTATAAATCCTGGAGGCAGGGAAGGGAGGAACCTATGATTTTCTCAGCCGATCTAACAATACCCTGAAGAGCTTTTTGATCGGATGCTCTGCAGGCCGTGCACCACACAGTAAAACAGCTAGTCAGTATACTCTCAATGGCACCCCTGTAGAAGGTGAGCATGATGGAGGTAGAAGCTCTTGCTTTTCTTAGCTTACGGAGAAAGTAGAGACGTTGGTGAGCCTTCTTGGCCAGTGACGCCGTGTTGGTGGACAAGGAGAGATCTTCAGTGACATGTACACCCAAGAACTTTGTGCTACACACCCTTTCTTGTGTGTAGAACTAATAGAAACTAATTTAGTATTTGAGTTTTAAGGTGACAGGACCACTTTAAGGACATAGGACATACTTTTGTGCATAGTTACCCTCCATTAGCAACACTAGTCAGGAACTGCTCTCACCCCCCTCTGGGTTGTGCACAGGGACCCCAATACTTGGGAAACTTAGGAGAATTCTTTCTCAGCATCTGAGATTAGCTCAACCTGAATGCTTCTCACTCCAGTTTACTCTATAAGACTCCAGACCTAGCAAATTGCCACCCTAAGCCCTGCCACTTGAGACCCTGCTCTGAGTACTTGACCTTCAGTCCAAGACACCCGGGCGTCACTAAGCCCACTGCGCTCCTTGTTGGGTAAGCTACCCTTCTGTTGCTAGGGATAACTATCATTTCTGAAGTGATCTCTTACTTGGCTCTGATAACTTCATCAGCCTTACAGGCACCTCCCACATTTCTGGTGGGGGCTCCAGAGCCCAAGTCAAAGACCCTTTAACTTCCTGAACAGCAACTTAAATTAACTCTGATTCCCCACCCAGACCAACACACCCACAAACACACATTTCCCAAATGCAACAATCACGCCCTCCACCAGATGTCACCATCCATCACATTTTCTCTGCAGAACACATCGCACAATATACAATGCACAACACTCCCACACACAGAACACTTTCTAGGAAATGAATCATCTGCTGTTTCCATTTTCCTACGTGGGAATAAAGGGCGATTGCTGATTGCAGTACATCAAGTACAATTGTACTAGGCAGTTCCCCCATACTAAAGAGCACTAGTCATTTTAATAAATGTAATTTAAACACTTGTATTCCTGGTGGTAGGTCTTATCTCTAAAACATAGAAGGGCTTCTAAATCCTTCTTTTCTTAAGACAAATATATCATTTAGGAGTTGGTCAGAAATCCTATATTTCTTCTAAAGAAAAGGATCAAGAAATTGGGCAGATAATTAATTGTGAACCAGGGCCATATTTACTAAGACCAGATTCACCATACCGATTGATTTCACCCCATTTTACTTTCAATAATTGGTTCCCCTCGATTTACAAAAGACTGAAAATTATGTTTCCCCATTGAAATAAATCATTATGTATAAATTATGTGTCGATCTATTAACAGGGGAGACTTTACAATGATTTTCTATAAAGGTTCCTTCCAGTGCCGGCTCTGCCATTAGGCAGAGTAGGCAAATGCTAGGGGCGCCTCCTGCCCAGGGGGGCGCCCCTAGCGCCAGGGAGGGGGCGTGGCGTCGTGGGTGGGCGCAGGGGAGGGGGTGGGGTGGGGCGGGGCGAGGCGGGTGGGTGGGCGCCAGGGGAAGGGGTTGTCGCGGGATGGGGGCGCGGGGGAGGGGGAGGAGTTTCACGAGGGGGCGTGGCCACAGGTCGAGGGGCGGGGCAGCGCCGGAAGGGGGGGGCTCCATTGGAGGGGGCGCCTAGGGCGCCAATAGAGCCAGAGTTCCTTCCATTACAGATCCATATCCATGTCTCTATTCAATGGGGAAATATTTTGGACTTAGGCTAAATGACAGGACCAGCCCCATAGGGAATAATGGGTTTACCCCAGCCTGAGGGGGGAGAATTCTTTTGGAAGATAAAATGTTTTTTTTTAACAGTTTAGTAAATTGGAGAAACCTGCGATATTGTTACATATAGGCTGTTTCTCCTGCATTTATTAGTCGAAATGACTATTTAACTTTAGTTAAATGTGCCCCAAATTCAAATGTGTCATTTATTCCAATTGAGATATATAATATAATTTATTGTAATTTAACATACAATGTAATATTGTGTAATATAACATCATGTATATTATATAATATACAGTATATTCATGAGCGATTTTTTTTAAACAAAAATATTACACTTTCTAAAAAAATGGAAGTTCCAGATCTGCACATCTGTCTTTCCAAATGTTCAAAACCATTGTCACTGCAGTAAGTACAGAAGCTTTACTAAACTAAAATACCTCTACCAGATTCACTATGTTACCACATGTATGTGTGTATGTATAATTCTATTTATAAAGCGAAACAAACATACGCAGCACTGTACAATTCAGAATAAAAATAAAATATAGACATGGGAAAATTGCATTAAACAATACAGAGATCACAAGGATACATAACCTTAAGTGCTATGGTGAGGTTGACACAAGACGTTGGAAATCCCTGCCCTGTAGAGCTTACAATCTAAATGGGAGGAAGACTTACATACACAGATGGGTAATAAGATTTGTGACAATGTGTTGAAACACAAGTCCATAAATAAATACAAATATTAAGCATAAATGGCTAAGTATTAAATAAAATGTATACATAAAGATCAGTGATAAATATCAGCGCTAGTGCTCCAAAAGGTAGGACTTCAGTTTGGTTTTAAAAGTGCGGAGGGAATGTTCCT
>WMED01016986.1:0-13135 GCA_019650415.1 Pipa parva | reverse complement strand
ATCTGTACAGCTGCTGGGGGAAAGGGGAGAAGGGGGGGGGGGATGATCCTGCAGCAGACCCTGTTCTCCTGTGAATAGCAGGAATAACAGTGAAATAGTACTGTATTTTCTCTTTTGCCAGTAGACACCAGAACTGAGTTGAAAGTGTCCCTTTCTTTTTGGTTGCAGTTCTATTGGTCTCTGTGCTTGTCAGTTTGGGGCAAATAGTGCACTTGTATGATCATTTGGTGACAAATATTCAGTTTGAACTGTTGCTTCCTCTCAGTGGTTGCAAAACACCATATTTAAGCCATATAACATCATATATTTCTATTGCTCTCCATGCTTATCATTTTTTTGCAAAAAGTGCACTTGTCCTTTAATTGGGTGACAAATATTCTATTTGAACTGTTGCTTCTTCTCAGTGGTTGCAAAACACTATATTTAAGCCATATATCATATCATATATATTTCTATTGCTCTCCATGCTTATCATTTTAGCACAAATATCGCTGATAATCATCATCAGTTATCGATTATCGACGAGGATTATTGCTGTCATCACTCATCACTTTATTTAACCCCTCATACTCATCTTAAAACATGTTTAACAAAATAGAAAACACAAATAAGAGACAGTAGAGGTAGCAATTTGGACAACCATAGCTAGAGGGAATAATAAACTGACTCAGAAAGTTAAGGTCAATCCTGGTTTGAGCACATAATCAAAGTTGTGTACTATATAAAACTGAGAGCCTCAGTCTCAAACTGGTCAACCCTAAATGACACCGCTCTCCCTAAGAGCTGGAAAAGCAGCCATACTAATAATGGGAATGTGTGCAATGCAAGTAGGCCAAGACATTTGGTAGGATGGGGTCTATTTCAAAAGTTGGATGGAATAATCTGTGATGAATTAAGCAAGTCAAAATAGGGGGCTGATGACAGGGTTCATGTTTGAAGTTAGGCAAATGTACATTCAAAAGACAAAGAAAATATAGCAACAATATGACAATGACTTTATTCAATACTGTCAAAATACTGTTGCATAGAAAAGGGATGTAATAATCACATTGTAATGTAGGAGACTGCATTACATTACTACAGTAACAACAGAGGTGATAAAAATGTGACAAAATGGTGATAATGTCCTTCCTTAAAATCAATCCTGCCTTTTAAAGGAGAACTATAGACAGATTACATCTTTACATATGTAGTACTGTACCTTAGTGAAAAGCGTTTCTCCCCAGTAGATGTTTCATTTGAAGCAGGGTGATTTATTAGGCAAGCATTTCAAAACTCCCACACCAGGAAATGTGTGTGATATAACTGATAAACATGAGAAGAAACAGCTGCCTGACTGCTATTGGTTAAGCAGTGTGCTGACCTTTTGGCCTTATTTTTGTTTGCATTCCTGGAATGCAGGAGACTACAGAGACTTGGGCTTGGAAAGCTAGCTTGTGCACAGGCATTAAGTAGTAATTAGGACAAATGTCTGAGGGAGGGTACTCATTCATGGAAAACTGGCTGGTACACATCACACACGCATTTTCTGGTTTGGGAGTTTTCCAGTGCTGTTTCATCTGATGCAAGATGATTTATTAAGCATCTACTTAGGAGAAACGCTTCTCACTAAGGTATAGTATTGCATATATAAAGATGTAATCTGACTATTGTTCCCCTTTAATAGTATTTGATATTAATATAAGAAAGATACAGTTATAGTGACATTTTATCAATTAAACAAATCCATAGAAATCATGGGAAAAAAATATCACTATGCATCTGCCACTGTTTGACTCACTATGCCTAACTACATGTGAAATAGCATCGGTCCCCTTTTTTTTTTTTGCCAAGGGAATTCACTCTTTAGTGAATTAACATCTGTCAGAGCAGAACATAAATTGGCTACACCTGGAAAATTTGCACTTTGATTAATAATCCTTTCAGTGTAAGTAATCCATATCTTGCTCTGATGAGGTCTAACAAGACTAAATCACATCATATTAAACCTTGTGAGGAAGCCAGAGGTACTAATGGTGCAAATGGTCACAGGGTCATGATGATTTACATATCTCCTCCCACTTTTAAAACAACATGGATCTTACTTTGGCTTTATAGTTTTGAAAAAAGTGGCATCACTGTAGTAGAGACAGTGTAAATACTTTGTTTCATCAAATGTAAATAAAGGAAATAAACTATAAGAGAAATTTTCATCACTTTTTGGGCGAAATTAAATAAAATTGAAAATCATGATATCAAACTATCTTTACCGATAATGCGATATTGCAAGTTTATCAATATCGCAACATTGGCAATATCGATATCTTGATATCAAAATTCGAATGAAATTTTTATCTGTTTATTTCAACAGCAAGAATCCATAATATCTCTGGAAAATTCGATATTGCGATATCGATATCGGCAAAATTGCGATATCAGTAAAAACAATCGTTCGATATTGCGATATCACGATTTTTGATTTTATTAAATTTCACCCATATAGCTTAGTTTTCCCATTTTTGATACAATACACTACAGCTCTTTCCACTTTCTAAAGCAGCAGTGAAAATGTATACACCACTCCTCCTTTTCCTAGCAGAAAATTTCAAATTGAAAAATGTAAGTGGTTGACTGAAAGGTATAACATTTTCCAACTTCTCTACTTAATAAATAGTCTACTATGGGGCATATTTACTTGCTTTGTATATTCACTAATTCTATGCATTTCAATATTTTTATATTTATTTTTACTTTCCAAGTAAACGTTTAACCTTGTTTTCTTTCCTATTTTCTGTGAATCCAATTTTTTATTTCATAAGATGAGAATAATTGGCTCTTGCCTTATGGGTTTTTGCCTTCCCCTGGATCAACATCGCAGGATAATAGACTGAAATGGATTTGTGTCTTTTTTTCAGTCTAATAATAATACTGAAAACAAAACTGAAGCTTGTCTTGTACAAATTTGCCATTTTCAAAGATGAATGTTTCCAGCTTTCTAGACGGATAAATACGCCCTTATATGTGTAATATACTAAAGGAAATTATGCAGGAACATTTATTAAAATCTGTTATAGCCAAAAGCTGGAAATTTATTTTCACCTCAGTCAAGGAAAATGTGGGACTTCCCTAAGGTTTTCTTCTGAATCACTATAATCCAGAAAGAGCAATTGAAATTTTAAAAGTAATGATTAAGGCACGAATACAGAACTTTTGTGTAATGGAATCATGGCAAAAAAAAAACCAACTAATTGCATTGCATTATTCCTGCTGTGTTGGAAAACATGCAGCCATTTGAATCTTTGGTTTTTCAAGATTATTTTGTATGTTACCTACTGGCTGAAAGGCTTCAACACCCCCACCCCTTAACTAAGAGCACATTTTGACTTTGCTTCTTCTATTTTTTCTTTCTCTTTCCAATTTCCTCTTAAATCTTGATTAAACCTTTCCTTCTAATTATCCTATCCAATGTTGTAGAATTACCATGGAAACTAAACTAGTCTACAAGAAGCAAGCCTCTCCTTAATCCTTTGGTTTTAGAATATACGTACTCTGTTTTCTTGTTGCTTTCACTCTCACTACTTTTAACAAACCTTACAAGCCCAATTAGACCGTGAAGTCTTTGTAAGAAGATTTATTTTCACATTTAGTTTTATGTTCTGTCCTCTGATTCATGTGTTAGCTGCATGCTTTATTGTATACTGCAAGTAAGCATAAAAACAAAGTGTCTGTGTAGCCTATCACTCAATAAATTGTGCAATTAAAGTGTACAGCGCAACTAAATGTGATGTGAAATTAGAGCTACAAATCCTAAAGCAAAAGACTGCGAAAAGGTAAAACTATTACATTTTCTAGTTGTCTGATAAGCCTTTAAGTGAGTGGGAAAATGTGTCGGCAGTGTTAAGACCATTTTTTGAGCTATGTGTTGGAGGTGTAGGTTTAATAAAAAATTGTTCTTATTGGTGTCCGCACGGGGGGTGTTCCCAGGCACACTCTAATGCACACACCTTTAGGGGATAGACAGGGGATTTTCTACCTGTCCCAGCGCTACATTTCTCTTCTTATAAGGAGCCCATCTGAAGGCTTGCACTACACCTTTACACTGCTCCCAATGTGATCCTTAGAAGACAGCAGTAGATCTTGGACAGGTTTCTCTTCTTCTTCTTCTGACTAGCATATTGGGAGCAGTATAAGACTCCTGATGTGTCCATCTGATAGTGAAGGCCAGTGATACCTCCAATATGGTGGAGCTCATAGTCCCACTGAGCATCATGTGATGACATATGTTGTAACATTATTGCATCAGACATACTGTAATAGAAGGGCCTGCTTTTGCTTATGTTTGTTCTTCATATTAAGTTACTGCTCACAATTTTGAATGGCCTTAACACATTTTTAAATGATTACACAAATCACCAGTCAATACCACCATGCAATACAAATGTATGATTGTATTATCAGTATAAATCATGTCTCTTCTTCAGACATGGTATGGGACCTAAGTAGTCTCAAAAGCTTGCATTTACCATCTATTCAGTTAGCCAATAAAAGGTATCATCTATACTCTACTTGTCTCTGCTTATATCTATGCTGTGCTACACTCTTATTGCTATACATAACTTCTGAACCAAAAACATAATGGGCATATAGTGTCCAATTAAATGAACAATTTGACTTGTACGCTTGAGAATTCTAAAAACCAATCAGCATTATGAGAGTGTACAATCACAGAGAACTAATGGTGATGTATAAGATGCTGATATTTCTTGAATTCTAGTTAGAACTTCATATGCAGCAAAAACACTACTAGGCATGTGCAAAATGCTGCCAGTAAGAAGCAGGGAGTGTATTCATAAGAAAATATGAAAATCCAATAAGGAAATAATACATATTTATTAATACATATAATATAAAATATAATAAATATAATGTTTGTATGTTACAAAATGTTTGTAAGAATATGTTTTGCATTCTAATACCAACATTTGGTTTCAATAGTGTTGTATAGCTTTGCCCGCTAAGAACTAAAAAGTTAAGCTCATGTATGAAAGGTACTTTGTTCAAACTTGATTAATTAGTAATACCAAGTATCAATATGAAGATCTTTTGACTTCCTGAGGCTACATTTGTCTCTGGGTGATTATTTTGTCTAAGGGCAGAACAGGGTTTTGACAGCTACCTTTTAACAATGCATAAAAATGATGCACTCTGAAGCCAACAAAGCTTTAATATATGTGAAATGGTTATGCTATTAATGCTTTACTAGATATTATAAATGTTAATTGCATATGTTCAGCATTACAAAACACAGGTAAAGGACATTATTTAGTCTTCTGTCAGAATTGCATTACTGCCCATGCATTGCAAAAGGATAGTAATCGAGAACTTATCAGATGACATATCAACATAGCAGGTTTTTAACCATGCCTCCTGAAAGAAGCAGAGCTCCATATTTTTGTTTTAATTAAAATTACATGTGGAATGAATACAAGATTGAAACAATAGGTCATTTTAATACAGCTCAGTCCCAGTAGCCTTACTATTTGGGTTATTTTTCTTTCTTTTTTTTTTGTCAATTGAACTTAAGTAGTGGGCAAAGCAAAATACGGTATTCAGTTAGCAAAACCTGGTCCTGGGTAAAGAAATGTATGATACTGCAATACTTAACTAATGCCTGAGGGCCAATTACACCAGAAAGAGAGCAATTCTATTTTCATTTGAATGGTAGTCATTACTATATAGTACTTAAAAAATATAATCTTGTTAAATGCCAAATTTTACATTGTTTTGTTATTTTTGCTGATTTTCAATTAAATTTTTTGCTCAGAACTTTTTGGCCTTGTTTACATCTTATTGGTCTACTCATTGCTAGCGGTCAATAACCAAGCAATCAGCTGTTCAGTTAGATACACACTACAAGAGCAATGTACAAGGCCTTCATGCAACGCTAAGTAATTAAAAATATAAAAATCAAGCCTTAGAAAAATTTCATTTTCTATGTAAATGATCTTTGGAAATCACAAAGTAGCAAAACAGATAAAGTAAAACAAAATCAAATAATTCAAAATCTGAAAAAAAAATGAAACATGAATATACATTTCAAATATTGCTTTCTAGAAAGTACTAAAAAAGAAAAAAATTATTTTAAGGTGGACAAACAATTGAACAGATAGAACATGAATGCAACCATAAAAATCAATTCTTTCTCTGCTGTTGCTGGCTTTTTATGTTAGAAACAACTACCAACCAGCCTGTCTTCCAAATCTGTCAATGGAGGCTACCCATATTGTTTAAGGTCAATAACCCTAACCTCTATACTTATGCAAGAATTTAATGTAGTATGAGTCATTTGGCTTTTAAAAAGCACAAGCAGGTCAGGTAAGGATATTTTATGCCTACTGTTAGAAGGAAAAACATCGGAAAGATTATATATTTGAAGCTTGGGGAAAAAAAGAAAGTTTTGTAAAGTAAATGGGTTAATATAAAACCAGTGTAGGAACAAACATTGTAACAAATGTTTTAACTTTAGAAAATATTATTTTTGTCCTATCCCATGATCTCTTAATCACCTAAAATTCTAAGAAACCTATAGGGCTTTCTGGATATTAAGAGGCATGACATATGTCACTTATGTCATATGCAAAAATTGTATGAAACTTTTTTTTTTTAAATTGTCTCTTATATTTCACTGCTAAACTACGGAATTTGAAAATCAAACAACCTGGCAAGTTGCCTTGTTAGTTTTATGGAGTTAGTATAAAGAAGTCAACCATTCATCGCTCTGTTTTGAGATCCCTACCAGAGAATATTATTGGTGAAAAATACAGGGAAAATAAAAACTGACAGTGAAATAGGGTGAAACTAATCAACATGGTCAAAATGGTCTTATGAAAGACCCCCTAATACTTCAAACCTCTAGTGTACAAGTAAAACCACTTAATTTCTGGGAATATAACTGCATTGACTCTACATGGGATCCCTTTAAGATGGATGGTAAGGCCTGTATTAGTGCCAGTACACACCACAAAAAATCTCTAGTAAGTACTTTCATTTACCTCACAATGTGAAAAACCCCACATACAAACAAAACTTGTAAGTGCAATGAAAGTTGACATTTGACTAGCAGAGCAAAAAAGCAAAATACTCCTTTTTACACCAAGTTCTAGTATTAAGAGAAAAATAGGAAACTAAAGACTTTCCAAACAATTTCAACTTACCCTGTGCTACTCTAATTTATCAGATCAGGAAACACACAGAAACTCTTGAAATAGGTTCAATAAAATCCATCCAATGTGCCATTTTCCCAAACAGAACTCTAATTTCTTAAAAATGTCCCATAACCAAAGCCAGATAGAAAACAAATATCTCATTAATCCCTTCACAATAAAGAAAATAATGCCAGACTTGCATTTTATTCACTTCAGGGAAAGTGCAAAGACTAAATTATATTGCTATAGAGTGATACTAACATAACACAGATGGAAAGCTCCCATTCTATAAAAAGTTTACAACATTGGACTTGAAAATGGTTCCTTTCTTGCATCTCTTATTACTGTACCACTGATCAAAGGGAAAGTAGCAGACATGTGTGACAAATATCTCACAGCAGTAGAGTTTAGCACCGTGTTAGCCATAGATATAAGCACAGACAAGAGAGTATAGGTGATACCTTTTATTTGCTAATGGAATAGATGATAAATGCAAACTTTTGAGGCTACTTACAGTAGGTCTCTACTATGCCTGAAGAAGAGACCTAAGTAGTCTCAGTATCTCACAGCTTCACTCTGATATTAAAACCCTATTGTTATGAGCCAGCTTAAATTCCCAGTGTCCATTAAATCTGTGACAAGGCAGTAGTAGATGTAAAAGGCTTAGCTTCTGATTAGCCAGCAGCCTGAGTCATTTTTGCAGAGTTCCTATTATAAATTATGTAAACCCTATTTCTTAAAGTAATAGAGTTTAATGTTTGGAGGTGTACAACCCTTTCTCAGGAGAATTAAGAGTTTATAACACAACTCTAGCCTATTGATATATTTAGAAATGTTGGACAAAATAAAATATACCTATAAAATTAATGTATGCAAAGCCTTTTTTAGCTATTCTATACTGAAAATGCCCAATTTGAGGCATAAGGGTAAATCTAAATTGGTGTGCATTGCACATTGAATGGGGTAGGAGTAGTTTAGTAGGTTTTTAATGATTCTTACTAGAAAGCTGACAACAAAGAATGATGCTAAGGCCAGCTTCATATACTAGATAATAAAGAGACCCATTAAACACAATATTGGCCTGGGAACAGGGAAACAACAAAGATAGTATTATGAAACTTTCAGAGACTGAAATTAGCATGTTAACGAAAAAGGGTCTCAATGCCCTATGTTCAATGTCTGAACTTGAGTATTATCAATAGGCATAAGTTTATTCAAAATCTAATATTGATGAATTAAGGATGTATAAAAACCTTGTTCTAAAACAGACAAATGTTATATTAAGCAAACTGTGGTTGAGTCTCTTCTACCTGTTTGTCTCACTGTTGTGACATCAGAAATGATTCATAACTGTTTTATTTGTAAACTTGTTCTTCCAAGCAAAGTAACTTATGCTCTTGCTATTTTACAGGGATTTTACAGTAATTTGATTATTCAATGATTTTCTATAAGATGGTTTGATCATAAGAAAGTAATGTTTAATCAAACATTGCTATACTTTATATTTACATTTTTTGATGTTTTCAGTTTATTACAATAAAGTACTGAAACTGTATTTGTTTGTGAGACTTGTATCATTGCCAATTGCTAAGCTAAGGAACACTAATAGGGCTATCATTACAGTATTGGGGTTAATTTTCTAAGACATATGCTAACATAACAGAGTTCATATATCTCATGGATACACATGCTATATTAGCTGAATAATAAAATAACACTCTGGGTTCAGTTTTCTTCAATCTAGGGACATTAAATATATTTAAAATTATTCTACTGCTATAAAGGATTATATGCATTCCATACTTGTTCACTAACAATGCCTAAAACCTTATTTTAAACAATTTTACATTCACCTACCATCTTCTAATAAAGTTGCTCTGTAACTCCTACCTTCTCCATTCTAGTTGATGGCGTGATCAGAGAACAGCACCACTCATGACATGCAGCTTCTGTTATAGGGCACAGTAGATCTTGCCATTGTCAGAGATATATTCAACAGCTTATTGTTACACAAGATAGGGGATATTTACTAAAAGGGAATAACTCTTCCCTGCTTGATCAATATCAGCAATATAGAGAAAATATACATATAGAAAGGGGCGGTCCTGGCCCTATTGGCGCCCTGGGCCTCCCTCCCATGCCCCCCCTGCCCCGCGCCCCCCCACTCACATCCAACAGCGTTCCAGTGACGCACTTCCTCTGATGCTCTGATGAGGTAAGTTGAATGCAACGGCTCTAGGCGCAAGACCCTTAGCAGCCAAGGAGCGCTGTTGCATTCAACTTACCGGGGGGGAGGAAGTCAAGTTTAGCAATGGACGATGTGGGCGACAGCGCCCCTCAAATAGATTGCGCCCTGGGTCATCGACCACATCGCCCATCAGTAGAACCAGCCCTGGATATAGATATCGATAATGCCAGTATTTAAATTTACTAAGCCCTTTTATACTTTTTTTTTTTTACTGATACAAGTATTCACCTGGTTGAAGATGGCAAAAACCCATTATTCTATAAGGAGATGGGGCAGTAAAATTTTTCCCTGGTGGAAATATCAGTGATATCGATATCAAATAACTCCGTTGAAAGTATTGTAGCGGTATTAATGGTATGTAGAAATTGTAGCAGTATTAACACATCAATATTTACCAATGTCAAAAATTTCGATAAGGAAAATGTGTCATAAAAAATGGTGAAAAATCAGTGGAAAACAGGGAAAAAGATCGAATGATATTTGTAAATATCCCCCCTAGGAGTTAGTGAAGGGGCAGATCCCAGAGATCTAAGTCATATACAGTCAGTGCCGGCTCTGCCATTAGGCAGAGTAGGCAAATGCTAGGGGCGCCTCCTGCCCAGGGGGGCGCCCCTAGCGCTGGGGAGGGGGCGTGGCGTCGCGGGTGGGTGGGCGCCGGGGAGGGGGCGGGGCGTCGCGGGTGGGTGGGTGGGCGCCAGGGGAAGGGGTTGTCGCGGGATGGGGGTACCGGGGGAGGGGGCGGGGTTTCGCAAGGGGGCGTCATCGGGGAGGGGGCGGGGCCGCCGGTCGAGGGGGCGGGGCAGCGCCGGAAGGGGGGGGCGCCGTTGGAGGGGGGCGCCTAGGGCGCCAATAGAGCCAGAGCCGGCTCTGTATACAGTGGTGTGAAAAAGTGTTTGCCCCCTTCCTCATTTCCTGTTTTTTTGCTTGTTATCACACTTAAGTGTTTCTGAACATCAAACCAATTTAAACAATAGTCAAGGACAACACAAGTAAACACAAAATGCAATTTGTAAATGAAGGTGTTTATTATTAAAGGAGAAAAAAAAATCCAAACCATCATAGCCTTGTGTGAAAAAGTAATTACTGTAAGTGCCCTGCCCTCATATCAAATGTTGATTTAATTTAGATTTCTTTTTTGATTATTTACTTAGCATTTTTTTAATTATATTTATATTATATAAATATTTCTATATACAATCAAACTGCAGTATATACAACTACACAAACCTTTTACTCTCAGGAAATGTTAGACTGTGGGATAATTCAGGAAAGTGTGAACTCACCTTGCAATGGTTTGCATCAGCTCGCCAAGACTAGTACACACTCCCTTCTGTCCTGCACGAGGAGATCAGCGAACGCTTTAAAGGTACTTCGACGAGGTGACTCAAGTGGTTGCGGGGTGAGCCGAAGTACCTTTAAAGCGTTTGCTGATCTCCGCGTGCAGGAGAGCAGGGAGCGCGTATGAGTCTCGGCGAGCGGATGGGAAGCATTGCAAGGTGAGTTTGCACTTTCCTGAATTACCCCCTGTATGTCTGCTAAAACTACCTAAAGATAACACAAGCTTTAACTGGACATAACTAGGTAGTAGAAGTATCTTCTATTTGTATTTTTGTTGTGGGAAGGCATTTACTCACTTAAATGCATAAAACTATAAAATAGAGAAGATGCGACATTCCTCAATCTGCTAATAAATCAATCTATTCTGCATCACTTTAATTAACCTTTAGCACAGAAAAGAAACCTAATTATACTGCTATCTGTAAATGCTAGAGTGTTATCTTTCATGTGTTGCTATTAAGTTTTCATTCTTTTGATTTAGCAGAACCGGAATAAATAAAACCATAATCAAGCATTAATGTGTAAATGTGATGTATAAGAGTGAAATTAGGCAATGATTATGCCTAAAATGATTAACATGTAAGGTTATCTAGGGTAGTCACTTGGGTCTGTATCAAATGTATTCATGTCTTTATAGCTACATGAAAAAAGATTCTTAAAGGGAATGCAGAATTAATCAAATGTAGAATTATTCCTATTTATGTAATCGTATACTGAAAATGAGCAGTTTGGATTCGGATTAATCAAATCCAACACTTCAGATTTGAGGCAGGTTTGAATTTAGTCATTTTTAGCTAAAAAAAAAATGCAAACCAATATGAACTAATGTTCAAAATACATTCAACTTTGGTCTTTATTTGCTCTGATTCTTTTATGAAACTATCAACTGATGAAGGAAGGTTAATTCCACCCACCCAAAACATCATGTTTGGTTTTCACTCTGCAATATATGAGGATTTCCCCCAAAACATGCAATTGAGCAGCTTGTTTGTGTTATGGGTTGTATTGTGGTTTACTGCACCCTAACCTGCTAGCTTCTGCAAGGATTCCTGTCTAAAGGTGCAAGGGTGTAATATATATTTTTTTGCTTATTAATCTTAAGAACCACACTGAAAGTTTTAAACCTCAACTACAAACCTCACCTTAAAATCTCACCTTACTGCACTAAGTTTAGGGGCCCTAAAATAAAATGTCCCTACCTAAGGTTATCCGCCCCCTAACTTTATGTGGAGAGTGGGCCCTATCAATAAAATCATAAATATCCACCCATGTCTGAAGATCCTCCAGCCCCTACTTGCATGTGTGGTGAGGGGTCTGAGTTGGGATCCTTTCTTTCTAAATATTGGAGTGAGGGTCCTTTAAGATTTTGTCAAACCTGTAATGAAATAATAAAATAAAAACTGAATGTGTCCTTAATGTCTTCACTTCTCACTCATGAAGTAGCCCTGGATGGGCCCATGTTGCCAGTGAAGCCATTGCTCCTCTTTCGCTATTGACACAATCCATCAGAAAAACATCCATCTTTGACTATGGAAGGCAATCATATTTTTTAAACCTTCTGTAGTCCAGTGAGTATTTATCAATCATTGCTGCACCCCTGGAAAACAAAAAACTTTTCCATCTTCAGTACAAGTCTATGTGCAGCTCCCTGTCTGGCAAGATCCAGAACAGTTGGTGGTGAAGGACCTCTCCCAGTTATGGGAGCAAGGACTTTGCAGACAACATGGATCCATCCCAAACTATTTTATCGTTCAGGATAGATGTTGACAGAAAATGAAGTTCATCTTTAATGTATACCTTTATTAATTCCAGATGAATTCAGACACTGTGCTTTCATATGAGGACAAAACATTTTTTTCTTGCTAATCTAATAAAAATCTAAATCTGAGTTTGATTCCAAAAATCAAACCTCTGCCAAAAAATACAAACCTAAACAAAACCAAATCACAGTGATGGAATGTGAAACAACGAAAAAGACTGGGGTCTGTTCACATCCCTATTAATGTTACTTTTTATTAATTATTATAATTGTTATTTATGTTATTGGCTCTTCATAGATGTGCAAATTATGCATACCACTTGCACTGAACCCAGCGTTTATGCTTCAGTTTCTACCTCTTTAACATCTCCAAAAAGATATGCCCATCTCTATTCTATAACTGTAAGCTATCATATTTACATCTATGAAATACAAATCGTTTAGTTACAGCTTAGCAGAAATGAATATGTACTGCATTAATGTTAGTGTTCAGAGAAATACCCTATTAACAAAGAACAATACAATGTCCTATAACCTTTATTAGAATTATACAAACCCCCAAATCAGAAAAGTTGGCACGTTGTGTAAATCGTAAATAAAAACAGA
>WMED01016983.1:0-13136 GCA_019650415.1 Pipa parva | reverse complement strand
CCCGTTACTAGCATGGTGTACCTAATAAAGTGGCCGGTGAGTGTATATATACAGTATATAAGTATATTAAGATAGAGTGGTCATGTTAGTCCACAGATGCAAAAAAGTAAAAAAATGAGTCTTGCAATACTTGGTGATACCTTTTTTATTGAACTAACATAACAGTCAGTTTAGATTTTTGTGTGGGCGTGCATTTTGGACTCCCTTTTGTAACCTATTGCATTATAACAATTTGTTGTGATATTATTTTTAACAGGCAATTTTATAGCCTTCTCTACCTGTACAGTTTCTGATTTTTGTACTTCTGCCCATTAAAAAGGCATCCCTTTGAACAGCCAAAATGGAGATTGGCCAACAGATAATGTGGATACTGTTTAGACTTTTGAATACAGCATATAGATTACTTTGAGTTTGTGAATATCATCCTGAGGGACCAGAATGCTTTTATTAAAAGTTCATTAAAGGTTTTGGATGAATCTTTGAAGATGTTTTCTTTTGCTTTATGACCCTCAGACTGCCACTAGTTAATGACTATGCTAACTTTAATCTTCTGGATTGTTGCATAATTATTATCTGCAGGTGCTTAGATTTTCCATGGAAGGAAAAAAATAACATATTAAGTTATCGGGACTGAATTTGTTTCTACACAGAGTTTTCTAAAGTGATAGACTTGATTTTAATCTTGACAAGATTTATGTAATCTTGATACATAAAACCTTTACTTCAAATGATCATCTTTGGGGGATGACCCTCCTTATCTTTACTGCCCTCCTATAATAAATTATAAAGTAAACATACCTCTACTGGACAATGATTCACTCAATTAATTTAGTAGTTCTCTGAAACAGATACATCGCCATAATTTCCTTTGTTTGAATTAAAATTGTAATTGTAAAATTGAAATAAAATTGTACTTTTTTAAGATTATTGTTTTATCTAACATTTATGTTTTAAATCTATAACTGGTCTGTGTAATGTCCCTTTAAATAAATTTTTTGGGGTCTGAATTGTTTTTAAGTAATCTAATTTTTGTCTCAGCTCTTCTAATTGTTGCTTTACACTTTATTTTTTAAAGTGTGCTGCTGTGTCTTCCAACCCATAAATTAAGTATTCTATTTTCTCCATTGATTCTCCTGTTTTGCTGTTTAGTTACTGTCGGGCTCAGAGGTAAAGGAGAGCCCAAATTCTTCCTGATAGAATTACAGTGGCAGGCACTAACTATGAACTGCACTGTCCCTTTAATCTCCTAAAACAAGGATAAGCTATCAGTGGTAGAAAAGCTCCCAAGGCTGTCAGGAGCTATTCACTGCCTAGATAAAGAAATGTAGGTGAAGAAAGAAAGCAGCCCTACTATCAGCACCTACTGTGGAGAGGTACTGCTAAAAATGTGCAGAGGGAGAAAGAAACAGCACTGAAAGCAGACAATTAGGGGTTTATTAATCAAAGTCCAAATTCACCTTGCGTAGTTTCTCCACGTCTGTTCGCATCAATACGATTAGGAAGTCGCGAATTCAATTCCTCTTTTTCATGAAGCAGCGGACAGCGTCGGACACCGTCGTATGTGTAGTGTGGTGTAGTCAGTTGCTCTATAGTAGGATGAGAAGTGAGGAGAACTCCTCCAGTGAAGTGCAGTGACGTCAGTCTCATTATATCCCACTAACTGTATATAAGTGAAAAATACTTATTTTTATATGTCACCTTGTGCCCAGTTCATGTTTAATAATAGACTAATTTAGTCGCAGTCGCCATTGTTAATTTTGAATGAATAGTCTCCTTACGCAACAATGGAGCCCTGCCACCAACCCCCTCAATTCGCCGCTCTGATCTGGGGAAGGCAAACAGGTGAATTCAGAGCAGTACGCACTGCAGAATCCTCTCCTTCAACAGACTCAATCACATGCTGAATAGTCGAATTACCTGTGCACGCACACGCAAATTGATGCGAAGGGCTCCGTAAGTCCGTGACTGGAGTAAGCGGCAGAATTGTTCGCAAATTCTTCACATCGCAGAGATTGTTGAATAAACAGAGTTGGAGAAGTCGTGAATAGACGTGAATACGGAACTATAAGCGACTGTTTGGACTTTGATGAATAACCCCCTTAGAGAAATGATGCTAGCGCTGTGCTTGAGAAGTTAGAGAGAGCTGGCACATTCAACACATTCAATATCACATATACCTTCTGGACTATTTATTACATATACCTACTGGACTATACCAGAAGGTATATGTGATATATAGTCCATTTCACAGACCTTTCCCAAATGTGACAGAAAGCAATTTTTAGTTTGAAGTAACTCAAAAAAAAATGTTTTCATTTTTTCTGGGTGTTGTGCATGTCCATATATACATACAGTATATACAATAAAGCATTACCACGTTCTCCATTGAAATCTAATAAAAATATATATTTACTTAGATCGTTAGTAATTTCTGCAAATCCTTCATTGTCTTTATCAAGGTTTTTTTAATAGAAGTCCTAGAATTGTGTAACAATTGTTTCTTATTGAATGGAACTGTTTAAAGGACACAATGTCACTAAAACTATTTCAATACTAATTTCTACATACTGGCAATATGCATAAATTAATGTAAAAAAAAAATTAACAGAGGAGGTTTCCCAGCTCTACTTTATATATTTTTGGCTCCATACAATGTAATGACATTTTTGGCTGACATTCTCTTGCCACTTGACAGTCAGGCCTTACTAATGTGCATTTAAGTATCTGGATTACTTTTACAATAATATTTTGCATTCTTTTCTCTAATGTTGTTTTGACAAATGCAGGGTATCCCTCACACTGAAACAGGTATACTTCTCTGTTAATCTAAAATAGTTTCATTTAAAATCAATGTTGATTTAATATTTCTATGCCATTTAAAAGCACACTTATAAAAGACAAAACCTGGTATGTACATTTTTCTATTAAACTACTATTATTTTACATTTATATGAAATTTTATAGAACATAAAATAATACAGCACAACACAGTCTTGTCTCAATGGCACAAGAGCCGACAACACTGGTAATATTCCCAGATGAAAGCGGTTATATAAAAAGATATATTGTCTGCTTACTATTCTAATAGTGCTGATGGGAATATATGCTAAAGGACAACAGCATGCATAGTGACATTCTAAATACATATGTCAAATTCAACTAGACTGAACTTTTAGAAAACAAGTTACTGTTTTACTTTTAACTGTAAGGAAGACATTGCTACGATACTGAGCGCTTTTTATTTTGATTCTGCTTAAAAATCTCAGGAAGTGAGCTCAATTCCTGTAAAGAACACTAGATGGCGCTTGTGAGCACAATTACATGCATATGACTGTCTTTCCATAGGAAACAACTTTTGTGAACTATAAGTTTTGAATTAGTGTCCCACAGTACAAAATAAAATAGATGTTTTGTGTCTTTTTTTTATGCATTCATTATAAATTATTGTTTTTAAAAGCATTGTCATTATAATTATTTTAACAAATTCTGTCATGGAAATACAGTGATGCATGTAACTGTACTCACAAGCACCAACAGGTACACTCAGGTAAGTATATTGTTTTACTATTGTTCTCCTTTGATACATGTAAAAAGCTGCTTTTTTGACTGAAGCAAAAAACTATTGCTAAATTAAAAGGGAATGTTCACCTACATGTAATGTTTAGTTGTGATCTTCTGATTTACATTTTTAATGGTAACGTCAGAAAAAGAAGAAAATTCTCCTTCGGTCATTATTCCTCCTAGTACTTGTAAATATATTATCTTTAAAGTGGAATTAATTTTTGTATTTACTTTGCATTTGCTTTTTGTTTTGCCAGTTGTAGCCATTTTATATCTGTAGGGTAAAAATGAGCCCCCACCCTCCAGTTGTATTCAGTAGAATTCAAGTAAACACATTCATAAAGTGTTCCACAAAGTGAAGTAAATTTATTTTGTAGCACAAAATAAATATACAGGGCACTTTATTAATGGGGAATCCTTCAATTACTAATGACCCATAGCAACCAATCAGCTGTTAACATTCACTGGTGTAGGAGAACTAGAATTATGCAAGCCAACATTTGATTGGTAGCTATCAGCTACTAGTCATTTTTTGCCATTAGTGACTTTTAGTCACAAATTGTAAGATACATGGTACAGGGGCTGTATACATTATAATTAAGCATAAGATTAAGTGATTTTTTTTTTTACTGAAACACCATTTGCACATTGTGTTAGAATACTAAAATAAATGTAAAAAAAAAAACTATCTTTTAAAATGTATTTAGACATAAATGTTTTTAGATTGGTTTTAGATGGACCTCTGCTTTCTGAGATTACATCCAACCAGGGTCGGTTCTAGCGCTGGGAAATGTGGGTGACTGCCCAGGGCACAATCTATTTGAGGGGCGCTGTTGCCCACATCGCCCACCGCAAACTTACCTCCTCCAGTGTTCCAGCGCCGCTCCTCCTCTGAGCGCCGCTCCACAATGGGGCGGTTCGGCCAGGGCGCCCATAGGGCCAGAACCGCCCCTGCATTTAACCCTACACCAATGGTATATTCCAGTGAAATTGCATCATTGACACACTACTACTTTTCATCACTGAAATAATATCCCAGAAGTGGTCCTCTTGAAATCGTCCTTTTTTTCGTCAGTGCCACCCCAATTGAAAGCAGGCAGTTTCTGCAGCTATTTATATACAAATCAGATAAAATATGCAGAGAATTATGTAAAGCGAGTACAAAGGTATGGGTAGAATGGGGAAGAAACAAAAAAGGAACAAATAAAGAGCTGTAGTTTGGGAAAGGTTAGTGAAGTGTTTTGAACAATAATTGGAAGACACTGTCAATAATTTGCTTCCTAATAGGAAGCAATGAATTGGACAAACATTGCGAGGAAGCAATTGGTTTTTTGAGAAAGAGTCTGACAATTGTTAGGAAGGTAATCAGAATCCCTGTCTATGTACCTTAGGTACCCACCCTCAAGTTGAATTCCACCTGCATTATTTTTATTTTATGTATGGGCATATTTGTGCTTTGTGGGGTTTTTGTATATGAAGTCATTTATTTTTGTTTGAGGGCAAACAAGCCAAGCACTTCAGGCACACTAGCTGAAATGCTTGGCTTGCATGGTTATATGGATGGCTCATTTATTTCAGTTTATATTAGTTCCTTATATACAGTATAATCATTAATAAATGCAGTAACTTTGTTACTTTGTAACTGACTACACCACACAACGCATCCAACAGTGATCGCCACTCTCCACTTGTTCGACAAGTCTATTCACCGATTAGTCAATAATGATAAGTAAATTTGCAACTATTTTGAAGAAGCAAGTCAAATTGTTGACAGGAGAATTCACCCTTTAGTTAATCAGCCCCTTAGAGTTAGAGAGTGGCGAATTGGAAGGTTGGTGGCAGGGTTCCATTGTTGCATAAGGTGGTTATTTCTTCTAAAGTGACAATGGCAACTGCAAATAAATTACAACATGACCTAAGAACAAGGTGACATAGAAATAGAATATTCACACAATACAGTTAGTTGGACAGTGTGAAGCTGATGTCACTGCCCTTCACTGGTCGAATTCACCTCAAGCATGGCTTCTCTTCCTACTTCTTTCTGACTGACTACACCACACTACGCATCTGACAAAGTTTGCCGCTGTCCGCCTGTTTGACAAATCTAAATTCCACTTAGTCAATACTGAAAAGTGAATTTGGGACTATTTTAGCAATGCAATTCGAATTGTAGTGAGGTGAATTTGACAGGTGAATTCACCCTTTATTCAATAAGGCCCAAGGTGTAGCCTTGGTCTAAAGAGCCAATAACACCAGAAATGAGAAAATTTGATTTGATATAGCGTTAATTCCTATATTGTAAAAATGTCAACCTGCTTTATATCACTTTGTGTTTGTTTTTCAACTTTCACAGCTGAGCCATCTTTTGACAAAGCAAAGGAATGGAGAGTGCTGCAAAGTAAAATGCCTTGTGCCTGTGACTTTATTCTTTATACCTTACCTCTGTAATGCTCACTGTGCAAATATGACATAATAAGAGCAATATTAGGCATTAAATGAAGCACATTTGTTCCAGGGTGGTAAATCATAGCAACAGAATAGCAATTAGGTTTCCTCTAATATAGCACAAATGAATGAAAACTACTTACAGATTGGTTACCGAGCTAAAGCAAATATGCACAACTTAATTACACTTCCCAACAACATAAATATACAGATATAAAAAACATCAACATTGTATTGGTTTTGGTGTTCATACATATGGGGATTATCCTCTAAAGTCCAAATAGTCGCATAAAGGTGTTAATTCACCAGCTGAAGATAGTCACAATAGACTACTACTGTCACAGTCACGTCTTTATAATGAGAATAATATCGCACCCACCACTTTAAAATTGTTGATTGACAATTGTTGAGCGAATTGTCACAATTGTGGATTTGCTGAATCCGCTGTTTGAGAATTTGACAGTTGAATTAGGACTTTAGAGAACCCCCATAATCTTTAGGTCTAATGAAAGTGAAATTAATTGTACTTTAAAAAAAAAATTTGAAAATACTTCGTACAAATTATATATAGATTTTGAAAGTACAAATGAATTATATAGTAGCCATAAAGGCATATAGGGCATTTTTAACTTTTGCTGTAGCTCTTGTTTTAAGGATTTCAATCCAAGAAAATGTTTCATTCTAAAGGCCCCTATTTAATTGGTCAGATTCTAATTTTATGGTTTGCAAATATTGGTTCCCAAATATCCAGGCTGATAATAACAAGAAGAAATAATAAAAAGCACCCAATCTATCATACAATACAATGCTAATTTATAATTGTTTTTAATAGATATTTAGCACATCTCTATCAACACATGCAAATCAGAAAATGTAAAGAAATAATTTCCTCTGAAACTTTCCCATTATAAAGGATAACATTCACATTTGCTTTTGCTGTTATTTAGTCTTTAAATATTACCCGAATTCTTGCTTTACTCATATCTACCCAACGTGAACTTCATTTCCTCAAACTGTTTAGTCTTACTTTCCATAATTATAAAAATACAATCGAGCTGCTCTTGTTTTTACAAAAGCGTACAGTGTAATGCCAAAGGTTTTTGAGATGCACCTACTAGCTTTTAAAATTGAATACTGCACAAAAGCATTAAGTGAAGTGTAAAATGAACGAAATGTGGATTCCTTTCCAAAGGGGAAAATAGCATAGCTGTATTTATAGCGACAAAAAGTCATCAAAAATTGCATATTGTGCCTTTAATGTGCATCATACTTAGTGTGAACCTTTCATTAGTCTGCCGAAAAAAAGTCCACACATTCAATAATTTGAAGCAAAAGGTTAATGGTGTTATTACAACTATTATCCCTTTTAAAATCATTATCCTCTTGTATTTCTATGTGTGTATTACCTTCACCTTTCTATGAACCCACTTTACCAGCTGTTTGCCTCAGCCATAAAGTTTGCTGAACATCATCCAAGGAATAGGATAAATGCCACATTTTATCAATCAAGCCTAGGGGAATATGCAGCTTCCCAGAACCCTAAGAGTACGCAGAGCTGTTTGCAAAGTTTCTATGTTGATTTTTTTCCCTTAAATTTGGTCATCAGCTAAATACTTACTTAGTGTCATGGCACATAATGATGCATTGCCTTGCACTCAATAAGCTGTATTCTTAGCTGGTTGTAGCAAGCAAAAAAAAAAAAAAACTGATTTAAAGCAGTGAAATAAAACAGAATAAAATGCTTCCCAAAATGTGACAAGAGAAACAGTGATCAGTGCTCATGTAATGCTCAGATTGTATAAACAAAGCTAGAAAGAAAGGTGATTTAAATACTGGTAAGGGTCTAAATGTATTTAACCCAGCTGTGCATACCAGCCAATAAGGATGGAACATATGATGCATACTGCTAGTCTCGACTCCCACACCATGAAACAATCTTATACCAAGCAGGCTCCTATAGGAAGCCCTGAAATGTAGTTTTTTTGGGGAGTTTTTCAAATTCTCCCTACCTCAGCTCTTACTCTGAATAATGGGAAAGCTGCCAAACCTTTCACAATATTTTTGAGCAGGAACGAGTGGGTTAGTGGTTAAGTCACTGGGCTCTGACTCAGGAAGACTTGGGTTCAAATTGCAGTAAACACTTCTGAGTCAATGCTTCATGGTGTTAGGAATGTTGCTTAACTTCTCATGCACCTTTGGCAAGAAAAAAGGTTAGCTCCACAATGCAGAGATAGCTAAGTAACGAATAGCAACTATTCAGCAGTTATCTTTCATTGGTCAAGTGAAGCTAGGATAATGACAATTAACATATTATTGGCTGCAATGGGTTTTTAGATCAGTGGTTCTTAACCGGGGTTCTATTGAACCCTAGGGGCTCGTTCAGTCGGTCTCAGGGGTTCGGTGGAGCCTCCGTCACGGAGGTCAAGACACAGAGGTCAAGTGATTTATCACTAAAGGAGGGTTTGGTGAATGTGCATATGAAACTGGTGGGTTCGGTACCTCAAAAAAGGTTAAGAACCACTGATCTAGAGAAACAAGAAGGAAAAGACCCATACAAAATGGATAGGAGGATACCAAGTTAATTAATTCAAAGCGTTGCATTATTCACTGTGAAGCCACAGTGTAAATTTTTTCTAAGCTTCTTTATTAATCCGTTCCCTGTGTGTTTGCCTTGTAAAATACATGTAAATTTGGTCACCTCTAAAAGTCATTATGACATTTTTTAGTATTGCTCTTTAACCATGATATCCTCTTGACTTTTTCATATCCTGAAATCCTACTTATCCTGGGAAGTTATCTTAATGTCTATTAGATAAGGGTAGAATTCAAACCTCTGTTACCACATGTTCTCTGGGTTTCGATATTGGGAAATACGTGACTAATGTTAGGAAAGGAACAAATTATTTTAATCGCTTTTTAAATTCATTTGATTTAGCAGATATCAAAGTATTTAATTCTGATAAAGTAGAGGAATGTAACTGTGAGAATTTTGTATTGTTCTTAGTATAAAACATTGCACATTATTCTATTAAAAATTATGTATATGCATGAACTGTTTTTGACTATCATATAGCCTTATTAAAATTCTAACTTTTTTAAGCATGGTAATCCAAGTGGGGATGGTGCTGAACGCCATGACATCATGTAACAGTAATGTAATTCTAAACTTCCGATATGCCCCTTTGTCCTACTCTATGGGGGTTATTCACTAAAGTGTGAATTCGACTGTCAAATTCTCAAACAGCGGATTCCTATAGCAAATCCATGACCGTGACAATTTCCCCATTGTAAAGTCACAACTGTGACAATATTCTCATTATAAAGACGAGACTGTGACATTAGTAGTCTATTGTGACTGTCTTTAGCTGGCGAATTCACACCTATACGCAACAATTTGGATTTTAGTGAATATCCCCCCATCTGTCTAATGGACAACCATTAGGCAGTTAGGGCACGACAGAGGGAGCATTGGGAGACACATCCTATTTCCTGGCCTGGCAGCCTTCTGAGGGGGCAATTGCATGTGCATGTACACAACTGTTCGGGGGGAGAAACCTTTGTATGTATGTATAATTTTATTTATAAAGCGCCACAAATTTACGCAACGCTGTACAATTCAGCAATACAAATATATGACAGACATGGAAAAAGTGCATTACACATTACAAGTAAGTAACTTACAAGCATAAAATCACTTTCAGTACCAGTACTCGAGTGCTCTCGCCGGGAGGGGAATCCCTTTAATGCACATGCTGATGTCCACGCACAGGACATCAGCATGCGCATAACACCATGTGCGAAGTGAGTCGAACACATCGCGGCTCAATTCGCACATTGGTGAATAAGGGCCCAAGACATTGCAGAATAATCAATGCTAAATATAGAAATATAAGTAATGACAATCTTATTAAAATATTTTTTTTCTAATATACTCTGCATTATTTAGAGGTTTCTTATTTCTTTTCTTCAGTCTAAAAAATTCTGTCATAAGAGCGTGTAAGTTATGCTGTTTAATTCCCTGAAAAAATATGAGTCACTGTTTGGTATGCAGCTGCGTTGTACAGTCAGTAAATTCATATTTTCTTTTGACACTGAAACAAAAAATGACTTGATTTCATGATGATTTGCTAGGATGAACAAACTAAGTAATAGAACATTAAATTTTTATCCTTCACTTGCAGTTAAAATTTATGTGTGCACCTTCTGAGCTAGAAAAAAGAAAAAGATGGAACCACACACACTTCCAAATGGTGCTTAACCTATTTTAATGGTCAATATACAAAAAGCAACATTTCAGTGACCCTTTGTCAGGCCATTTTCTGAGCTAACCCCTACCAAATTCTCTGTTCTGAACTACAAATCACACAATGCCCTGCATCCCAAAGCACAGCTGGAGGAACCTGAGACTTTAGGAACTTGTTATTGTAGCTTCTACAGTCAATTCTTCCAAATTACCATACACATTGGATCAAATAGGAGAAAATGCAGTTTAAAGTTCTGATGATACATCTTCAGCTGCCATGAGAGCACTCTGGAGAAGCAGGCCATTGCAGAAACCTGCAGGTATGCTATCTCACCTGCTTCTTTTTTAAGAATTCTCAAGCCTGAGGATCAAGTCAGTGGCATGAGATTCCACACTGATCAGCTATAGGAAGTAGGTGATAAGAGGATGGGCTTATGTAATAAAAAGTATGTAAAATAAAAATTGCTAAAAATGAGTAAATAATTTATATTTCAATAAGCATGTATTTAATAGTAGCAATTAGATGGATTAATAACTGTTCAAGGCTGGTCTTTTCCTTTAAAGTGTACCTGTAACCTCAAAACTCTAATACTAATTTAGGTTCTACTAATGAAATAAACTTTTTTGTAAATATATATGTATTTTAAAAAAAAGTACCTTTATACAGCATTTCTCTCTGTCATATTCCCTATCAGCCTGATTTTTTTCCCCCAAGTCGGGTTGGGTGACATTATAGCTCCTCCAATCAGATCACTGCTAGATCATGATTTAAGGGATCTGATTAGAGGAACTATAAAGTCAATCATCTTTTAGCCCCGCCAAACCCGATTCAGGAAAGAAAAGAAAGGCCGACAGGGAAGATGACAGAGAGAAACGCTGTATAAAGGTACATTTTTTAAAATACATATCTATTTACAAAAACGTTTATTTCATTAGAAGAGCCTAAATTAGTATTACCGTATTTTTCGCTCCCTAAGACGCACTTTTTTCCCCCAAATAATCATTTTCTTCAGCTGCTGCAGGCCACAGGAGAAGGGGGGGTGCCGGTAAGAAAGCACCCCTCCAGGCGCCCCGCAGAAGCTGAAGAAAATGCAGATTACTCACCTCCTCCAGCGTTCCAGCGATGCGCCTCTTCTAAGAGCTTCTCCACACTGAGAGGAAGCGCGTTGCTGGAACGCTGGAGTAAGGTCAGAAGGGGGGCAGGCAGGGGGAGAAGGACAAGAGGAAGGGGAGTTTTGTGCAGACATGGAGAGGGATGTCAGGAGGGCAGACACGAAGAGGGATGGCAGGAGGGAAGGCATGGGGAGGGATGGCAGGCAGGGAGGGATGAGAGAGATGGCAGGAGGGAGGGAAATATGGGAAAGAATAGCAGGAGGGATGGCAGGGGAGGGAGAGATGACAGGAGGGCAGGCAGGCACAGAGGGGAGGAATGACAGGAGGGCAGGCAGGTGGGGAGGAATGGCAGAAGGGCAGGCAGGGAGGGATGACATGAGGGCAGACTGGCAGGGAAGGAATGACAGGAGGGCAGGCAGGCAGGGAGGGGAGAAATGACAGGAAGGCACTCAGGGAGCGGAGGCAGGGGAGAAGTGGTATATTTTATTAAAGGGGAACTGAAGACAGAAATGAAATTAATATACTATAAAATATATAATAACCAAAGGATTCTAAGGAGAAAGCGCATAAAACAACATAGCGTAACCAGTATAAACAAAATAAGTAGGGAGAGACGAAAGCCCTCTAAAACCAATAAGTGGAAACTGTGTGAAAACGTGTGAGATAAAACCGAGGCTATGTTGTTTTATGCTCTTTCTCCTTAGAATCCTTTGGTTATTATATATTTTTGATCAAGGAAGTTTTGGAAACACATTCCTGCCGGATTAAGCTGCAAGCAACATTTCTATGGACTTTTCACTTTCATAAATATTTTGTATACGGTGTTGTACATTTGACTTTTGATTTAGCGCTGTTCAGTCTTAGTCAGTTTTTTTCACTGTCACATACTATAAAATATACCTGGCACTAGCTGGGAAGTCCTAACTGTCATGGAGAATGAAGCAGCAACCACCCTTCCCTCCCCATGTCTGCCTACAATTTCCAAGTTTGCGCGATCAATTGGCATTCTCTCATCCCCTATATGCTGATACACTAAAAGACTATCCCCTATATGCTAATATACTAAAAGACTTATTAATTAAAAACTTTGATTGTAGTGATACTTTTTAAACTAATCTGTGAATGAACACCCTAAGCCTCTTTATCCCGGTATACCTTACACTCCCACCAACTTGCCTAAGGTTTGAGGACTTTTTTTTTTTGCATACTTATTTTCAAAATCTAATTATTTTTATAAATGTATAAACCTAAACAAGTGTAAATCCATAATCGGCTTTTAGAGTAATTTAAAATGTAAGTTTGAGACAGGGATATTGTAATGACCCAGAAGGGCATTACTAAAAGTATTTTCCATTTGCGTAGCAAAATTACTTTCCCTTTAATGTTAGTGTCCCTAGTGTCAGATCTGGCTGGTTCTGGTATAAAGGAAAAGAATTCAAGGTCTAGTGCCTAAAAAAGAATTCAATGAAAACAAATGATCACAAATGACAATTCTTATGTGAAAGTCCAAAGTCAAATGGTTCTTTTTTGGTGGGGTAAAGAACCTGTAAGTGGTTAGTAGTCCTCCTGTATGCAGTCCTCCAAGGTCAGTCTGCCCCCTTCCCCTATCAGGGAAGAGATCCGGCGGCTGGCGGCTGATTTCCAGCGAGCTCAGCTGAGCGATTCTGTACAAAGGAGGTATTCATACCATCATCAAAGCGACTTACCACACTATCAATGCACTTAACCCAGTTGCAGAGCCGGCTCTGGCTCTATTGGCGCCCTAGGCGCCATC
>WMED01016982.1:0-13136 GCA_019650415.1 Pipa parva | reverse complement strand
TCAGCACAGACAGCCGGGCAATGGAGGAGCTAGGTAAGTAGAGAAAAAAGTGATACCCGGAGTATAAGACGACCCCCGACTTTTCAGATAATTTTCAGGGGTTAAAAAGTAGTCTTATACGCCAGCAAATACAGTAATTTCCTATTCATACAAGACATCAGAGAGGCCCTGCCATCTAAGTTTATTTATGAGTTGTCTATATCTACATCCAGCCAAAGTCTACTAAAATGGTACCTAGTGACTAGTTTTCCAGAAATGATAAAGAAACGATAACCCATGTTGTTAGTTTTCCCTTTTTTAAACTTTAAGAAACACACTCCTAACAGCCTTCCATTTACAGGGCTTTCCAAAGTCTCCATTTCTGTTCTAGTAATCCACACAAAGTAGGGTGAAACCATGGCCGCCTCACATTGGGTATTGTCTGATGTAATAGCCAGTGTTCACATGTAAGGTCCAGAATTATGGCTGGTGGGCACTGGGTCACAGACCTAGAGAGTAATATTTAAAATAACTTTAAAATCTAAGAAATAAGAAAGAATCTAATAATAAGAATCTAAGAAATAAATTAATGAATATACAACACAAGGAAAACCAGATAGGTGACGCTAGTTCTAACTTTGGAAGTAGGAGTATATGTATGTATCTATACACACGTGCATATTTATTTCAATGTGCGCTAACCATTTTAGAAAAGACTACAGACCATCCAGCTGTGGATGTGTGATTTAATGACTGCAATTATGATTGGATTACATGCAGTTCTATTTCAAGCAAGTATGCAACAGCAGTGACAGATATCCTTGCGTACTTGGAAAAAGCAGGAATTTTCTTTTATAGAAAAGGCAGTACACGGGTGTAAAACAGTCCACTACTCCATAAGCAAATACAGAACTCCAGAGCCACTCAATCTGTTTAGTTATTGCAGCAGCGTGGTGAAGATACATTGCTTCCATAAATGGGATAACACGCAATAGCATTTAGAGCAATCAACGCAAAAGTAGCAGCAGCCACATAACTTTGCTCATATTCCTCCATGATGTCAGCATTTTTCCCATAATCCTAATCAAATTGATTGCCATGTGCTCTGCAGTCTAGTGTAGGTCTTGATCACCGGCAAAGAGAACTGTTCTAATTGCACCCAGTTGGCTAACGTTATATGCATTGGTACATTGCTGCATATATAGTCTCACGCTGGGCACGCTTCCAGATATTCCCAAACTCCATTGCATCTCAAACACAAACATGCACAACTCCATAACCTGGTCGTCTCTTCTGTCTAAGCTCCATCTCTTTTGTTCCCTTGTGTTTTCTGAATAGCTTAGTGTCAGTATTAGAGCATAACGCAACGTTTAGTTCACAAAACCCCTTAAGGGGCAGAAGGTTCAATGCAAGGTGCACCTTTAAGACCATTAATGGGTCTTTTGCAAAATTATGGGTACTGAACCACAAGAAAATGCTTATACATTATGCCAGCCATGTGTTTAACATCTAAATGTACTTTTACCAGGTAGATAGGATTCCTGGCAACAGTTGTACCGATCATGTAATGGATTCATCTGTTTAATATCTAATTATTTCTGGATCTCTGCCATTCTGCTCTGCTTCTTAGCTAATGGTGGATTTATTCTGTTAATATCTCCTTTGCACTTAAAATAAAGCGTTATCTATAATGAGAGCATTAAATGTGGCCGCTTTTCACAGCGGAAGCATCCTTTTTAAGCACTATATTCGCTAAGTGCACATTACACACTGGACTTTTCGACCAACCTGTAAGATCCAAGGCAGATGATTCTGACCAGTCTACGAAAAGTGGAAAATTAGAAATGCATGAGTCCAATCCCGCCATAATTAGATCTGATAAAAAGGAGAGAGTACCCAAAGGTGACCGTGGAAAGCTGGAACTCTGGTCAAACCAGAGAATATGGCAGGTGTTTCCCCATTCATAAAATAAAATCAACATGTCACGGCTACAATATGCCGAACCTGATTGCTGAATATGTATAGCAACAATATAGAGAATCCTGCGAATATGTCCAATTACTATTATTAAAAAACCATAAGCACATGAGCGGATGTCCTCATGGCTGCATGATTTCAAATGAACTTGTGGCTTTCTTAGACCAACACGATCACACAACACAGATTGGGGTAAAACTAACTTCTCATTAAGAACAAAATTCAAAAGGTGAAACTCTCGCCAAGCTTTTGTGGTCTTTGCTAACTTTCTATGGACGGACAAATTTCTCATAAATATATTAAAAATTTTTACAGGTAAAAGAACAACTACCATTGCACACGTCAAGGCCAGAAATAGTATAAATCTATTGAAAGCTTAGGAACTGATCACGCACAAAAGCTTAAGTCTCAAGCTTTCCAACATAACTATGTTAAGTGTTAAATTCTTCCTAAAGGAGAACTTGGTCAACCTGAAGAACTTTTAACTTCAAATATTTTTCTTCCAATCAAAGACATCATAAACCCTACAGTTGTCCATCTCTCTGTGACTTATCAAAGCAATCTAAACAGTCTCATAATTTGGAAAAGAAAATCCCAGTGGTAACGGGGGTCATAGCAAACCTTAATACAGTTGTCCATAAACTTGTTTTCTAAATAAATGACGAAATTCTGGGTGTTCATCCTTTGCTGTCAAATAAGAATGTAGGTCATATCTGAAAGTAAAGATATTATTTGTAGTGGTACAAACCATCATTCATCTATGGTGAATTATAGTTTCTTTTTTTGTAGATACCTTTAACACAAAAGGGAGGCCAGGGAATGTATGTATACCCCAAAGGCTGGAAGCACTTTTAAATTGGAATGCCACAAAGGAGTAGTGGTTAGTGAAGACCACTAAGATCTGGGACAGTGGTTATTACTGTCAAAATTAATACTGAGAGAGCAAAGACGGAGGCTGTGGGCACCATGCCATCTGCACAGAAAGAGACCCTACCAGTCAACTTGACAAACAAAACTGCAGTTATACTTAAAGAGGAACACATATTAAGGACCAAGGAAAGATTGCTAAGGTGCTACTTCTAAATCTAAGTATTTTTGTGTTTGACCCTTCCCATTTTTTCTTAAGGTATTCAGTCATCATCCAGAGCCTCTGTCTTGATCTCGTTGGCTCCTTGCCTGGCCAGGGCCAGGATGGTGTGGTTGACTGCTGCCATTTCCACTGCTAAGGAGATAGGGTCTTGGTGATCGCTATGACTCGTACTGTCATCCTAAGTATGTAGAATGTAAAATATAAAAAAACAATTACATGAAGAACAAGTGCATTCATCCTATATCAACAATACGCTAGGCATAGGTTTTTATTTTTATGAATGACATACTTAAATAGTTATCACTAAATATGTCAGTATATTTTTTGTGAAAAACATCCTAATAATAATTGCTAAGTAACAATGCTAACAAGTAAATCTACTAATACTTGCCTATGAGCAGTGCTGTTTAAATGGTGGCAGAAGTCTATACATTTTTGACATCATCAGTATGACATCATAGTTTTAACAGGATAGAGGCCCCAAAAGTAAACAAGCACATATTCTGAGAGGCAAGCCAGTTTATGTTACGGGCTTAAAAACAAAGTAAGACCTTCACTAGGACTGCAGTAAAATCAGTCATTTAGAGAGAAAAATGCAGTGGAAATCTAAGCTTGTTTAACTAGGATTTTACAACACATTCTGTCGTAAATTAACTTTAAAAGCCAAATTAAAAATCAGTGCAGAAAAGAGGTGGTCGTCAAGCACAGAAAGACCTGGTTTGGATTCCTGGTCAAACAGACAAGATATCCAGCAGTGGCAAAGTAGTAAGGGGGGAATAGACACAATTAAATTAGCCATTAAATACACTAGTCAACTTTAAAAATAATACATATTCCAATAAAGGTCACTATCATGAATTGCCTGAAAAGAAATAAACAACGTTTACATAAACAAGAATAAAAAGATTAATTCTAAATTAGCTATCGCATTTATAGTTACTGTACAGTCAAAGCTCTGCTTACAAAAAATTTAAATTGTGTCAATAAAGATATTTAGCTTTAAAAATTGGGCTTTTGGGCACACTTTCTGTATATGTATAATCTATAGCACCATAGAAAACAATGGAACTGGGTGAGGTCTGTTTATCAACATGGCTGCTATCAGTTAAAATTAAAACAGACAGCAATGAAATTCATAAATTCACCTGTAAAGACATTTTTTTACAAGTGCTATATTGGGATTTTTTTATTTTTGGTGAAATAGGGTATATTTGACTCGGAGCCAAGTAATGTGTGAAGTGTGACTGCAAAATGAACGGGCCTATAACAAAAAAAAAACACAAGACAAAGGCTTAGGTACTCACCTGTTCCGAATAATCGTTTCCGTCAACATCATCGCTATTCGAATGGCCTCCAGGACTTTGTACATCAATCCCATGACTCTCCAGGATTGCTGCTTCTTCGAAAAAAGCAAACATGGCCCTAAATTATCTGCAATGGCAATATAAACAATCCGGCTGGTTTGTATATAGGGCATGGGGCAGGAGATGTTGGAAGCCCAGGCAGCCATTTACCTCCAGCCATTGCAACTTAAATGGCAACCCCAGACTGTGAATACTTGAGGGCACAGATTTTTAACTTTTTTTTTAATAACTGGTACAAGGCCCTCAACATCCTTTAAATCTTCAGTTGAACATCAGTAAACATTTCAAAGTGGCAAGTGGGTCTACACAACTTCACAAGTGAAACTAGCATTAAAGGGAACATAAACGGAAAGGGACGGAGAGGAAAGCACAGTGCCACGCTGGTGACAGGAACTAGCAATCACAGCCTGGTACATTACCAATGTTGGCTCTTCTTTTTATCTCCTTCCGTCTATTGGCAAACCAGTTGTAGACTTTCAGAGAGGTGACCCGCTCCAGGTCGGACAGCTTCTTGCCTAACGAGGAAGAAAAGCAGGATTTTTGGGTTCAGTGTGTGTGTGTGTGTGTGTGGTATACACACACCCTAAATTTCCACTGCTAAGTAAGAACACACCACACGTGCATGACTGTTTCAACTGTCTTCTAACTTCCACCATTTTAAATGCATTTTTAAGAGAAAACCATTGCATAAAATAATGAATTGACATTTAATTTATATTTCGTACTAGGTTAGCTTATGAACTTTGTACACAGAGGTTTCACAATCCCATCTACTATTTCCCCAGGAATGCAGTGTTTGATAAATGCTTTTACCTGCTTCTTGTAGAGGAGCACAAGTGCCTGTGAAATGTAAGGACAATGTGTTTTATAGGGGTTAATCACACAGAGCTGTAATGAAATTACTCAATAGAAGGCTATTTCTGGAGATTAACCTCTGAGATAGGTAACACTTGGCCTGCTGAAGAACTCCATTTGTTGCACATGGATGTAATTCTCGTTCTCAACCCTGATGTTGGGAAGGTTCCAAAGCATCAACAAGAGCAGTTAGGCAATGAATGTAATGAACTAAAGTGTCTGCACAAGCTCAGAAAACTATAGATGCTATTGGCTGTCTGTAAGGAAGCAGGTAAAACCAAAACAGAGTAAGCTATGAAAACTTGTAGAAATGTAGACTTCATCAAAATGCCACATGAGCCTAAGGTAGGTTGATTTATCTTTCTTAAATGCTATGGATTCTTGTTTGCCTGTCCTGTGGGGACTGCCAACTGGCAAAGAACGAGGGATATGACTTAGCGACTCTTCATTTAGTATTGTTTTTAATGAGCTTTAACCTTCAGAGTTTGAAAGTGCACTTAAGCGTTTTCTGTATAAAGCAGGCATTCTTCTACAACCCAAACCAGCCCAAACGCTATCAAATCTAACTTGGCCTAAGCTGACTCTGATCAGTTTGGCTCCCGACCAAAGTCTTTAATAGCAAATGAATTATCGTTCGGACATGAATTATGTAGATAAGCAGGGCATTTTACATAACATCTCAAGGTCTTTGCTGAATAATATGGGAAGAGGACAAAACCAAAACTCTTGTATCTGCATTAACAGGTGAATTAAATTGGTAACATTACTGAAGAACATGAAGAGGTCAAAGATGTAAACATCGTCTGGCCCGAATCCTCTTTATTTATATAAACTCATACAGATAATTTTCTGTAAATGTTACATTTAATCCAATACCCTGCTAACCGGTCTCTAATCAAGCCCCAGCAGAACCTAGTAAAATTCAAGGGTTTTAAGCAAAATGTAATCTTTCAGATAACTTTTGAATCCTCTTTTGTTTATCTGCCGGATTGTTTGCCTGTTATAAAGCATTATACAAGAGTAAGCAATTATATGTAAGGAAACAAAGCCTCCAACATTATTGCGTTTGCAGAAAAATATTAACAAGTCAAACAGAGAAAAAGAGGATATATTGGAAGTACAAGGTAATCAAATATGCTAACTCGTAATTAAGAATTTGCTTTTATATTAAGCTAAAAGGAAAGGCGGTACCTGATTTTACCAGTTTCTATTCATTTATCTCATTGGTCAGTGCAGACTTTTTTTTAAATTTCTTGCAGAAACAAGACCTCCCCCTAGTTCCGTTGTTTTTAATAGAATTTTAGATAAATGCATATTCATGAGTCACCAGAAAAATTTTTGTGAAAGTGAAAATAAATGGATTTTTAGAATAGGAAACAGAGAAAAATACACAAATACTGCAGAATGTCCAAAAGCACAATATGGGAGTATTGGCAATCTACGATGCCTATAAATCATTTCATTTTTGGGAAGTAATTGGCGAGATCTACACAACCCAAACCTAGCTCAATTTAGTCCCGTACAAGTTAGAATATCCCAAAAAAAGGTAATAAAATAAAAAAGATTATACAACCATTTCTAAAATGCTAGAGATTCCTACACACCACAAAACAGAAGCCATATTGTCCAACTGGAGGCCCTTTAGGATATCAGTCACTCATCCCTGAAGTGGATGTACAACTAAAATGTAAACTGTAAAACATCTAGAGACCTCCAGTTTTCTCTTATCACTTATGTCTGTGTAGGACAGACATACATACATGTATGTAGGACAGACATGTCTGTAGGAACAGAGACTCCTAAGGTCCATGGAAGCAAAGCATTGACCACTGCTCATTATCAAGACCATGAGTGTTCACCTCAGGCTCCTCAAAAATCATAATCTCTATCGGTAGCGGAAGAAAGTTATATGTACACTAAAGCAAAAACAACAGACCAGACCCCTGGCCCCAAAGCAAGAGGAGGACCAAAATTCCTCATCAGCGCCATAAAAAGAATAGTCATCATCTGCAGCTAAAGGGGATGTTTATATGGAGATGAGGCCATTTTGTTTACAACCCGCAATCATTATCCAAGAATATTTTTTTTAATTTCACTTATCCCATTTTTAAGTCTTTCATACCAACGGTTTTGTCCATAAATGTACTCAGCCCAGGCTCTGGGGAATATATAATTTAAAACTTTAATAATAAGAGTGAAAGTTTTAACGTTGTTGCCCTGTTATAAGGAGGGTAATACTCACCTGGTTTCTGGATAACAGCGTTGCATGCGTTTGCTATTTCCTCACGCTTGGCCTCATCCGGATACTGGTTTTCATTAAAATAGCTGAAAAACAAGTGTTAAGAATTACAGCATCGAAACAAAACAGTCCGAGCAAGACAACTGCACTAAGTGAATGCAGAACACATTTAGGATTCTTCTCCTGCCATCATCAAAGCCTCTTCAATACTATTACATCTGATGAGAGCCAGTTGGCTAACTCAGTGGGCATAAATTCTCACATGCAAAGTAAATCGCTGTGTTTTTCACTCCATTTCACACCCAGTGTGTGCGCTACTGCCACTTTGCTGCGACACAGTTGGTCGTTTAATCCAGTTGAACTGTAATGTGAAATCAATGTAATCAAAAAATCTAGTGTTACACCACCATATCCCTTATAGCGAAACTCGAATAAATGTGCGATAACTATTCACTGGAATCAATTTATGTTCATGAAGACAAATCACAAAGCTGCTGGGAAATTTTCACTGAGTATATGCATAGGGCAGTGACCCAATGTGATGTCACTACAACCAGGAAAGAAAAATAATACCTATAAAAAACATCTGAATCAATAACAAAAATCAGATGGCAGCTTTAGGATAAAATATGTAGTTCATGATTGTCATTTATGTTGTGCTGTGAATATTAGACCAAAGAAATACTAAATCATAAGAATCCAGTAGCTTCTAATGAAATTGCAGGGCAACATTGTTGTAAAGCATTAAACTGCAGATAATCACCTGCCAGAACACAAAGTGTTTACACAGTAAGACCTACTACATGTGATGCCCACTATCATACGGCACAGGTCTTCCAACTGCTGAAAAACAATGGAGTTTTTCAACCTGAATGCGATCGCAGACCAGATGGAAGATGGTTTAGTGCAGTTCAGGGTACAGATGGATCCCTTGCATTGTGGATAAAAGTTGCTTATCAGGATAACACAAAAACAGAGCCAAAGATGAAAAAGAAGTAAAGCAAATATATTTTATTTTTGTGATTGTACTTTTCAGGATGACAACTGGAAACACAAGACTAGACCTACAAGACTAGACCTACACTGAACTGGCAGTCTCTGAATTAACCCAATCCAAAACTCAGTGGATCCAAATGTAGAAGCAGAACAGAGTCTCAGAACAAGCCTAATGTCCCATAAGCCACTGCACATGATGAAGCATGCCACTGTAGCATTACAGCTGGAAGCAAGGATTCCAAAGACAGTGCTACTACTATGGTGCTTATTTTGTCTTTAGGCCTTTGAAGGAAACCACGTGCATGCAACCCACTGCCCATCATGCTCTGATGGCTGGTACTCCATGGAATGGATGGCTTATATCCAAGTCTTATACATATTACAATGAATTACTGCCTGCCAATGAAAGAAGCAAATTTTGACCACAAGCTTTCTTCTGGTCTCAGCTTCCCATTAGTAGGACCTGCCAAAGTTTCAGCCCTGAAGAAATCTCTATTTCCCACTGAAAAAAAGTGGAGATCACCTTGAAGTGAAAGCCAACTCCCATCTTCTCTGCCCACACTCCTGTCCGTAAGAGCTCCAAAACTAAAAGACTAATGTGCTCTACAGCTATGAGTCACTGCTTAGAATTCAGCAGGCTGCTACACAACTCACAACTGCAGTCAAAGGTGCTTTCAGAATCTAGAACATAAAATCCATTCCATTGTTTTAGAACAAGTTTTATTTCTTTATTCTCAATAGCATACTATCATTATATATGTTACACATTTCTCCAGGACAGATTCCTCAGTAATTCACCACTACATAACAGCTCGGATGTTTATTAAAGGAAAAGTTTAATCACCAAATTATTTGCCAGTCTATTTAGCACTGCTGACTAAAAGGTAAATAAATGCTTATTATTTACTTATTTCCATCCTTCATAATTTAGGGCCAGTTTAGTACTAAGGCTCCTCCCCTCTCTCTGCCACTTCCTCTTCAGTTCAGTTTGGAATGTTGAGTTAAGGAATTGACTGACAGGCTGGATAATGCTAAATAACCAATCAGTACCTTTAAACTATCATTCACCTTGTAAAAGAAAGGGCTGAAATATTTACTTTATTTTTATATGGATTTGGTCTCTCTCTCTCTCATGCCCAGTATCAGCGCTTGCTACTGACAGCGGGTACCATTAACTGTAACTATTGTAACTGCCCATGGTAATTCATTAACTATTAATTTTGACCTTCCTGAGACACCGTTATGTCAGTGGCAAAAGAATGCTACATCCATCTAACTAGGAAGTAAACACAGAAGAGCTGTGAAAAGCTACATAGAAGGCACAATTACAGTAATTCCTTTACTCACATAAAAGACTGACTAAGTATATTAGAAAAAAAATGTATTATGCATTTACAACACACATTACTTTTTATTAATCGGGCTGAGCTGTTCCTTTAAATACGTTCTCCCTATGGCCAGTCTGTGCTGCTGTGGTATGAATAAGTGAAACCATGGGTTTTTCAGAAATCGGTAACTGTCATTATGGAATTGTCCACAACTGTAACATGGGGCAATGTCTTTCAGATGATTACCTGGAGAAGGAAGTAATTTAATACCCCAGTATGTCCCTTTCAATGAATAATGGGAAAAAAATGATTTTATAGAAAAATAAAAACTGTGAAAACTAGTTTCCCTTTACTTTGAAACTCAAATGCTAATCTCACTGGTAGGAAGAATTTCTTGGCCTTACTTCGGAAAGATTTATGCCAGGCTCAATGGCTTTTTAGGGTTGGATGGCAAGACTAAGATTTTAAAGGCAATTTAGAAAGATAAATGACATTAAAGAGTTTCTTAGGAAGAAGCAAATATCCTTAAGTGTGCAAATGTATTCAGCAGGTCACTGAAATGCTGTAAAAATTTGCAATCGAGCTCCATTGTTCCTGGGCAATCTATCCTAGGATTTGCAAATGTCATGCACAATTATGGCTTTATGGAGATAAATAGGCAAGAGTGAAATTTTAAGGCAATTCTGGACAAAACGAACAGAAAAAAAGCAGTGACGGCCAGTATTTACGCTACCCCCCTCTCCCTCAGCGTTATCTAAAAATGCTACGGATGACAGGAGTTTATCAAATAGACACATTTATACTCTCGCTCTTGACAGAATATATGAGAATCTGAAGTGTTTAGCCGTGTTCAGATCTAGAAAGGAAGGAAAGAATACAATACCCAGAGGAACCTGTTTGATTCCTCATTTCATATCTTGATAAATGAACCCCAGGTGCCTGGCGACCTGCCCACAAAACTTCGCTCACACAACAATTTCTCCTATCCTTCCATTCGCTATACACTTCATCTCACAGCTGTTAATACGCCCCAAACTAATAGGGGAATTTATCAGGCTCTGTCAGCCAATTATAATGCTGCTAGTTGCTGCCGTGCAATACAGTAAGGCAGATTAAAAAAATAAAATGTTTGTTTTTTTGTGTTGTAAATCCTCACCTCCGCATCATTCCAGTGCTAAATGCCTCATTCGCCCAACTGGCACCAAAATTTATTTTAACCAGCCAGAGATGTACATAGGAGGCTGTAAACTGACTGTAGGCCTTGGTATCCAAGGAGAGAGTAGATTAAAACACCAAAATGGGACATTCAATACAGAAACAAAACTGACTTATAAGTAGTGGCAATTAAGAGAATGTTGTTATATCCCAGAAGTCTCAGGTGCTCATTATTCCCATCAGCCCCTTTCCCGCCTCTAAACGCTGGTCCTCTTGACACTATTTTTTTTAGTTTTCTGTAGTGATTTGTTTGTTCTGAGTGTCTGCAACTATTTTTGGCTTCTGTCCCCTTTAATAGCCCTTACGGGAGCAGGGAAAATCCCACTCTAATAGCAGCGGAGCATCAGAAGAATAAGCAGTCAATTAAGGTAAGCTTGGCCGCAGCCCCTCACAACTGTCAGTTTTTAATAACTTTTATAATGGCTTCATAGCGGATCAGTCATATTTAAAATGGTCTCATTACTGAAGTGAATATAAAAGAAACTGAATCCTTAAAAGAGAACTAAACCCTCATTGATACCAAGAAAGGGGGAAATACTTATGCTCTGCACAGCACTTCTGTGCAATCCTCTTCACTTCCTGTATGATTATGGCAAATCGAGCAGGCGCGGTAGCAATTCTACATCAGAATTCTGCATCTGCGCTTGCATAATTCACCGAAATCACAAAGGAACGCAAAATAAGCAGCACTGGAGCATAAAGGGCCTCCCGGCAAATATTTCCCCCACCTAGTGTAAACAAGCGTTTAATACTCCTTACTGTTACTGATTCAGTACTGTGCTCCATCAACCTAACATTTTGATTTTGTGCAACGAAATGAAACCTGCTGCCTCTTGCTGGCCAAACTCTACACTTACTCACCAGGAATTTGGAAGGGATTCATAGAACATATCTGATTGAACTTTTCCAGGGTACAGGAACATTTTAATATCAGGAAAGACTATAATAAAACATTCCTACTCAGACTACCCTTATTCCTACTGTCAGTATCTATAAGACAATATATAATAAGCACCATTACAATGAACATTAACGATCCTTACAGAAACGACTCCATTAACCAATCGCTATTTTCCAACTGACTGTCCGCAGCTGTTTACTCTCCTGAAAGGTCTCTAACCGGAACTATGAAATTTAATGTCTGTCACGGAATGAGTCCTCAAGATTCTTCTTCATTCTTAACCATCCACTCTTGCAATTTATGCTGGACTAAATTGGATCCAGTAAACTTTAAGATCAAGGTATAATATTATTACACCAGACACTTGGCATGAGTCCATGGCACAAGCAATGCTGAAAACCAGCTTCTAAGGCTTTTGGAACACAAACAATCAATAGGAGACGGCAGAGTGAGTTAAACTAATAATAATAGAAACATTGGCAGATGTAATACACTCCTATCTAGAGTTCCACTCTTATTTCTCCAGGAAAAACAACAACCGTGTTTCTTCATCCTAATACAATAACTGGTTACAAAAGCCAACCAACTGAGCTCTTTAGAATATAAACACTAGCATACAAATCAAACATATAGATAGGGCCTGCAGAACACACCAGCGAACAGTTAGTCATACTGTAAATCATCATGAAGTGCAAGCTCAGTGCAATGTTTCATAAGAACAGATACAATTTGTGGCAAAAATCACAGATTATTTAACATGGCCACAAAGCCAAGGCTAGCACCAACAGTTTCGCTCTCCTAAGTCAACATTTATAGAAATATCTTGCTTTAAAAGCTACCCCAGAAACTACTCTAATTCTTGCTTAAAGAAGAAGCCTAGCAGTGATTCTTAAGGGGGGGATGGGGAGAAAATACTTACCGATCCTCCTTCATAGTTACATCGCTGACTACTTCAAGATCTTACCTTGTCTTCATTTTTTCTGTTGCAGAGTCATGATGCTCTCTTCTCGTTCATGACTCCTCTTTGGCATCACCATTTTTTAATTTTTATTTTGCACAAGCAGATTGAGCGTGCGCTGAAGCGGAAGTCAGAAGTGAAGAGGAAGCAGGGAGTGAAGAGGAAGCAGGGAGTGAAGAGGAAGCAGGGAGTGAGGAGGAAGCAGGGAGTGAGGAGGAAGCAGGGAGTGAGGAG
>WMED01016980.1:0-11577 GCA_019650415.1 Pipa parva | reverse complement strand
CCCCCCTCTCACACTGTGCTGCTTTGCCCCACAACTCCCTCCTTACTCCATGTCCTCTGAAAAGGGGGGGTGCTATCATGGTGCTTGCTCTCCCCTTTTTCATCCCTACCTCTTCCCCTGCTCAGCTCAGTCTGCTGTAAAGATTACTGTTACACAACAGCACTCCTCACTTTCTCCCCCACCGCTTCCTGATGATGTGTAGTTACATCATTGGTATGCACTGGGGGGAAGGATAGAAGAGTGCTGTAACAGTAATCTTTACAACAGATGGAGTCAGGCCAGGTACAATGTAGGTAGTGGTAGGGAAAAGGAGGGGGGCGAGCACCAAGATTGCGCCCCCACTCCTGCAGCTGCCTCTACCCCTATTCCTAGCCCTGGCAACGGGGGCCGGGTAAATGGCCTCAGGGGGCCGGATGCAGCCTGTGGGCAGGAGTTCGGGACCCCTGCTGTACAGCATTTCAGTAAGGATCTCCAAGATGGGGACTTGGCTGAAGGTTTGAGCATTCTAATTGCTTTTTCAAAATTCTAAAAACTGTTGGTCGAATAACACCTTCAAGAAAGTTACTATAAATTGAAAGTTGCTGAAATATATATTACAAAAAAATGATTTATCAGCGTAAATTGGATAGGAAAATAACTGTTGGTGATTAAAGTCTTCCTTTAAGTCTGTGTCAGAATAGTTGAAATCAGATTAGAGAGAATACATTTAATTGTCATAATCAGATTAGAGAGAATCTGTTATTTGTATTGTGTTCACTTTTGTGTTTTTGCTTCACCTGCTGCAGACTCGTCTACGTGCCAAAAAACGCTGACCAGTTTTGTGCTGAACCTCTGCTATATCTTGCTTTCTTGTTGGCATACCTGAACAAGTACCCCATGAAACAGCAATGACCTGTTTGTTCAGATCACCACCTCTTCCTGTTGCTGCTTGCTTGCTGCTAGGTACTGCTGACTCTGCTGTCCAGCTTGTGTTCCAGACCTCCATCTGATTGCCTGTTAAGTCAACATTTGCTGCTTAATATCTGACTGCACCCACTTGTTTGTTTCCTGTTTGTGTGCTTTTAAATGGTATATTTCATATTGTTCTTACCAGCCCCTGGGACACCTCTATTTGACCTTGATTCATATCGAAATCACATTTAATATGAGACAAGTCAATCAGCAGATAAATAATTTCATTTTGTTTTAATGTAAAATGTTCAAACCATCCTCAACAAAAAGGTGTGGTTTGATTTTATACCTTAAAGAAGAATTAATTCATAATGTGAATTTGTAAAATCAGACATGATGAATTATTTTTGTAAAAATAATTATATATGTGGGGGAAAGAGTGCTTTAATGTGATAAGAATTTAGTTGAATTGGGGGGGTTTTGGTACAGATGGTGTATACAGGTGGTGTATATAGAATTTAAGTAAATTACAGATTTATATTTTTGTAGTCTTCTAACATGTATTGTAAGGAATAATACTTGAATAAAGACGAATTTCCAAAATTACTAAATATTTTTCTCTGCTATACAATGAGTATGCTAAAGACACAAACAATGTTTGTGGGTGCAGTATTTCAAACAACCCTTTACAGTTTATGAATTGTTCATTGTCTCTTACTTCTGATGATATTCTAGTTGCAGAGAAGCATTGAAAGGAACAGTCCAGTCTTCGAAAGTTATCGCCCATCTAATTGCTACTGTTAAATAAATAGTATAATCAAAGATATATTTACGTGTTCCAGTGGGTTTAAATTTACAGATACTTTCCTCCAGTAAACCTTCCTCTGTCTCTAACTTCCTGTTCAGGTCATCAGTTTGGTTTCTCATGTCACTGACTTGACATACAGGCTTAAAAAAAAAAAAAATTCAAAAGAAGCAAGGTGTGCAACAGTTCTCAGTAACTGTGCAGCTGGAACATTCTGATTGGTTATTCAGACTTGTTAAGTCTTTTAGCCAAATCCAAAATGTCAGAAAGGAAGTGTTTTTTAGTAAAGCAACTGGCTGTAAATCAGAACAGAATGAGAATAAGCAAAGAGAATATTCTATTAAAATGCATATATTTTTTGGCCTCAAATAGTAACATAGTTTATAAGGCTGAAAAAAAGACACAGGTCCATCCAGTTCAGCCTATTATAACAGGCAAATAACTATTGGTGACTAAACTGCTTGGTTAAAGGGAAGTCTATTGTGATAAAAAATGTATATTTTGTAATAACTTCCTTTCCCTCTTTACTTTACAAATTTCATGCTGCCTGAGAAGCATTCATAGTTCGCCACTTCTCCAGTGTGCTTTAATGCTTAACAATGTTCTTTTATTGTTTAAATGCAATGTAGTACAGAGTTATAGGAATGTTTAATAAGGATGAAAGACTCCTCAGATCTAGGGGGTAATTCAGGAAAGATCGAAGTACCCCTGCGAAGCTTGTCATCACTTTGCAGAGTCGGGTATGCGCTCACTGGTCTCCTGCACTTGGAGATCAGCGAATGATTTAAAAGTACTTCGGCTCGCCTCGCAACCACTCAATGCGCCTCACCAAGCCGAAGTACCCTTAAAGCATTCGCTGATCGGCAAAGTGATGAGAAGCTTCACAAGGGTACTTCACTCTTTCCTGAATTACTCCTGTAGTGACACATAGCAACCATTCAGCAGAAGGATTCCATATTCTTTCATAGTTTGAATAAATAAAAGAAATATTTAATTTTCCATAGGTTTCTAGACCTGGGCAGGTGTCATTTATACATTCAATTAAATGTAGGCACCTACTGACCAGGTAAAAGTTTGATTATTATCTGTATTCAGGAAATAATGATGAATGCATTGATCAATAAAACAGGTTGGGAAATACAAGCTGATGTGCTTCTCAATTTAGTCATATTGGCAGTCACATGATTGCCTAAAAATGTAAATTTCCTGCATAGTGGTGGTAGTATTTCCCGAATAGGCATGTTCCAGAATGAGGTAACCCGCTATAGAAGAAGCATTGAATAGGAGAAGAGATTGAGAAAGAAATGCTTGAATAACTAGAGAACTGAATAAGTTTTGGGGGTTATTTCAAAATCATTACTGTTTTAATAACCATTATGATTTTGCAAGTCAGCAATGGTTTATATACTTTAATAAATCATATGAAGAGCCAATGTAGTTTTAGCCTCATTGTTTAGGACAGGGGGTCAGCAAGCTATGGCTCGCAAGCCAGATGTCGCTCTTTTGATGCCATCATCTGTCTCGCAAACTGTAATAAGGGGCGCTTCCATGCAAGCACCGCTCATTACAGTCTGCCCGTTGAATGTCAGCAGGCACTGTAGAGACAGAGGTCTCTCAGCGCTTCCGGATTTCTAGCCAACCCAGAGCCCGCTAGCTTCCAACATCACACGTGATGTCACGTATAACGTCAGCGGCGCAGAATTCAAAAGGGGCTGAGCTGAGCCACACTTAATATGGCTCTCTCAGCCAAAAAGGTTGCCGACCTCTGGTTTAGGAAGATGTTTGTTGAATAAATGCTGGTACTATGGGTACGGAAATATTAACCACTCAAATTCAAATTGACAACAATAATTTTTGAGTATTTCTCAGGCATTGGAGTGCTTGATTTTTCCACAGTAAAAAGTACTAAAAGCAATACTGGGCAACCCATGTTTTGTTTAAATGATTCCAGAAGCTTGCCTTTGCAGACACTGCTGAGAATTTTAAGGACTGCAACATTCTTTACTGTGCTTTAATGTACTTGTTTAAACTGAAATAATTATTATGCCATTATACCGTAACAAATGATCATTTAAATTGGGTATTTAAAGTGTTCATCACCAGTTCTGTTTGTTCTTAAACGCTAATATACTATATACTTTAAGTATACAGTACATAAACAATAATAACTGTAATGGTAATTATGTTTTATTTAATAAAAAGGTTGGTCCTGCATTTCTTTTTCTTAAAGGGTAGGATCAATACCAGGGCAAAGTAATGTATTTAAAAACATTATGGCTTAATAAACATAAAGGCACACTCACCTGTTAAACTGCTATCACATTTCTTTCTAACCACTCATGTCAACCAATCCGTAACAAATCACATCAAGTATACATAACAATTCTCTGATGTTACATGTTATTGATTGGTTAATGCATGGCCGATGAATGATGTGTGGTGACCGCCCCCTATGAAGCAACAACCTGTGTGGCAGAAGGGTAGTGTACAAGGTACCAAGCTGTTTTTTTTTTTTTTAATTTTATAAAACTACATTTTTTAAATAGATGTTGATATGTAAAAAATAGTTATCAAGCCATATAGTTTTATTCACTAAAGTCCAAATTGTTGTGCATAGGTGCAAATTCACCAGATAAAGACAGTCACAATAGGCTGCTACTGTTGTAGTCGCATCTTTATAATGACAATATTGTCACAGTCACGACTTTATTATGGGAAAATTGTCACAATCTTAACATTAAAAAATTGTCGCGACTTTACATTAGGGAAAATTGTTGCGGATTTGCTATGAGAATCCGCTGTTTGCGAATTTGACAGTCAAATTTGCACCATAGTGAATAACCCCCATAATGTTTGTAAATGTATTAGTTTGCCTGAATCCCAAACCTTTCCAAGTACAGCCATTTGTCAGCTCTGTTCTGTGGCACGTATATATTATACTCACAATGTTCTTTCTCATTTACATAGGGTCTCAGAATATTTTAATATATTCATATTGATCCATACATTGTGATGGCTAATCCTCATTAAGGTGGCTTGTCGGTGTAATATAGTTGTGGAATTAAAACAAAAACCAAGGCCCTGTCCATCTATTTAGTGATCTGAAAACTGCTAAGTAAAGTGCAAAATGTAAAAGTAATTGTGCTTTGATTAAAATCACATCTGTAAATACTATGGAGGAAATTTATAAAGCATAAGTAGTTTCCTTCAGCCTTTTCAATTCGATTTCATTTAGACCAAATTTATTTTCCCTGTGCGTGAAAGAATGTGCATATTTATTATATGCAGGAAAAACAAATTCAATTGGAAAACAACTGACCTCCATTGAAAACCAGCCAAAATCATATTTACCAGTTAGTTACCGCTGCAATGATCCTTATCACAGCAGTAACTAAAGCATTAAATGCTCTATTCCACAGGACCCCCACACCTCCCTCTATATCACCCACTATCCCCCTCACCTAGCACTATGCTAGATGAGGGGGACCGCAAAGCGCTGGAATCTGCTAACCTAGGAACAATTTCCCTTCCACTTCCCTTTGGAAGTATGGGGGCATGTAAATATAAAAAGCAGATGGTGTTAGTGGGAGGGGGAAGAGGTCTCAGGGACCCTACTTGAGATACTTAAGCCCCCCCATGCCCAACAGGGACATGGAGTAGGGGGAAGAGGAGCGGCTCTTATGGAGCTGCTCCTAGTGGTTGTGAACCCATTACCATGCCCAGTGCTGGGGGAGGGGATAGGTGTCCCAGGGACCCTTTCATTTAATTTAAATATGCCCCCTACCCCAAAGGAACAAGGGGGTAGTGGAAGAGGCTACTAAGGAGCTGCTCCCTGCAGTACTGATTCCCCTCCACCTAGCCCTGTGCTAAGTGGGAGGTGATGTTGGGGGTAGGTGTGGGGGTCCTAAAATTGTGGGAGTCACCCACTAGACAAGGTTCAATGAAATAAATTAAATGATAGTAGTGCTATCGATATATTGCTAGTTTATGTAATTTAACACTTTATTAGCTGGTTATTGATATTTAATGGATTTAAAGGGTAGTTTTGTATACATTGTTGGAGTAAGTGTTTGCTTTAGGATACTTTGTTGTTTTTTGTGTAGTTGTGTTAGTTTAGGAACAGTTTGTAGCTGTTTATGTGTTTTGGAGATTTTGATGAGTTATTGAATGTTAGCAATTCAGTTTAACATAGGGCTGAATGGTTTTTGCAAGGTCTAGTGAGGTGAATCATTTTGAGCTTAGCTTAGCAGAAAAAGTTTATTAATTAAGCGATATCAATTATTTAATGTTCGAATAATAATGTCACTCAAAATAGGTGCTATTTGTAAATAATAATGATACTTTAAAAAAAAAAATAATCTGGGTAGCCTGAAACATGCTGTGAATTAAAAGCATTGTGGAAATCTCACACATTTGACTCCTTCTTCCAGGCTCTTTATTTGAATGTTACTATTTGGTGCTAGCAAAGCACCTGGGAGAAGTGGAGTACGGAAGACCTACTACAGTATAGTGCTTACCTTTTCTTTACCAGCACATTCTATTAGAGTGTAAGAAGTAGTCATTAATGTTTGCAGAGACTGACGGGGTTATTCACTAAGGTGCGAATTCGACTGTCGAATTCGCAAACAGCGAATTCCCATAGCAAATCCGTGACAATTTCCCCATTGTAAAGTTGCAACAATTTCCCCATTGTAACTGCGACAATATTCTCATGATAAAGACGTGACTGCGACAGTAGCAGCCTATTGCGACTGCCTTTATCTGGAAAATTAGCAACTATATGCAACAATTCGGACTTTTGTGAATAACCCCCTAAATAAACAAAGTGGCACTAGACTACATGCACTCACAAAGTAAGAAGAATGTTGGATATCACAGCTCATCAGTCCTGTTTTGTTTGTAATAACTTGTCAATTACAAAAGATCAGAGAATAGTGTAGTTATTTATTAAGCAAAAATGCCTACAATTGTGCTGTAATTCCTATAAGTAAGTATTTCCATGTAAGTATATATTAACTATCTTCCTTTTTGTTAATAAATAACTTTACTGATAAAATATTCTGGGGGAAATTTATCAAGTGACTTTAAATTAAAAAATAGACGCAAATTACTTTGCGTCCATTTATTAGCAATTTATTATTCACTTTGCGTCCATTTTGCACCAGCTGCGCCTGTTTTTTGTGTTATTCAGGGGGGAAATGTATCAAGTAGCGTTATCATAATGGTAAAAATAGGCGCTTAAAATAACAGCTATTTAACCATTAAAACTGTGCCTAATGATAACTTTGATTTTTGTGTAAAAACGTTAGCAATTTGCGTTCTTTTTTTACACTAATGACTGCTTTGTGTAAATTCCGTTTGTATCCAAATATTAGCAAAATGTTAGCAATATCCATGCACAAATGGTAATTGCTAACATTTGGACACAAACAGAAATTGCTAACAATTTGCTAACATTTTTTATACAAACGTGTACCTGGTTTTCTAACGCTAGGGTTCAGGCAGGCGTTAATTTTACTTCTTATAACAGGTCTTAATATCGTTCTAACCTTCATAAATCAGTTACGCCTTTTCTTAAAACTCTGATTTTCACAAAAATAAAAAAACATCTATCTGATATATATGTCTGAAGCCGATTTCCCAATATCATAAATAAATCATAGAATTTGTAGAAATCTATAATATAGACAGTAAACTAGCCACTAAAAAAACATAAATTGTCAAGTGTTATGAAGTAATGATAACAGCGTATAAACTTTTAGGGGGGAATTCACCATTCGGCGAAGTGAGCTCCGAAAGCCTCGGCTTTCTTTGCAAATGGTATTATGCACTTGCTGATGTCCTGCACGTGGACATCATCGAGTGCATTAAAGGGATTCCCGTTTCGGCGAGACCAAAAGAGTTGCCTCGCCGAGACTGGAATCCCTTTAATGCGCTCGCTGATGTCCGCGTGCAGGACATCAGCGAGTGCATAACACCATTTGCTAAGTGAGCCAAAGGCTTCGGAGCTCACTTTGCTGAATGGTGAATTCCCCCCTTAGTATTCTTGATGGCGCGGATAAGTTTTGGATTGTGAGGGGCTTATTTGCTAAGGGTCAAAATCCAGCAAAAAGTATTTTTATCTGTTTTTTTTCCTTCTTTAGCAAATTTCACCCATTTTGCTCCTCCATTTTTTTATTGTGTTTTGCCTTCAGCACAAATACCCCCCAGGAAACATTTCCTGTAGCAGCAAATAATATTTGCCCAATGATAAGAAATGTTAGACCTTCCTCCCTTAATATCTATTTCAGTTTTATAAGTTTTACTAGAATGACTTCCTTGCACAATCTTCTTCAGGTCATGCCATCTCAATAGGGTAAAGGTAAGGACTCTTGATTTGGCCATTCAAAAGCACATTTTTTTAAAATTTTAATAATCTTTATATGATTTCCTCGAGTGCTTTGAGTCATTGTTTTGTTGCATCGCCCAATGTATTTTCATCTTGGAGTCATGGACTGCTGCCCTGTAGTCTCCTATAAAATATTTTGTAACACCTTTTGAATTCATTGTTCCCTTAATGATCCCAAGGCCCTCATGCAGCAAATAAGCCCCAGACCATGTTGTGCCATCCACCATGTGTCACAGCTGAGGTGAGGTTTTGTTAATGATGCTCAGTGTTCTTTTTAGTTCCCAGCATAGCAGTGTACAATTGTGCTAAACAAACAAACACAAAACAAACACTTTTGTCTCATTTGTCCATAGAACATTCTCTGAGAAGCACTGTGGAACCTCCAGGTGGGTCCCAACTTCACATGAGCCACAAACTTATTTTGACAGCAGCTTTTTCATGGTGTCCTTCCACAAACACCATTCTTGTTTAGTAGTTTTCTAATAGTGGAAACATGAACATAGATATTTGAGGTTTATAGAGTTATCTGTAGGCCTTGTGTTGTGTTAGTGAGGCATGAACAGCACAAACGTTTGGGTGGCGCTAGTTTATTTAGATTGTGGTTGTCTATAATTGTATCCAGGTAATTCCAAAGGGTTTACTTACTTTTTGTTGCAGCTCTGCCTGGAAAAATAATGATTTGTTTTAAGGATATCACAATCCTCTGCACATGTAATGATTATCTAGTTATAGATGCTTTGTTAAATACTTGCACACGTTTTGATGTTTTTAGGATAATGCAGAAGAACTTTATTCTTCCTCCAAGCAAATCAGGAAGCGACAAACCAACCAGAGCAGTGAACTGTTTCTGTATGACACTCATCAGAATATGAGGAACATCACTCGAGATGTATTGGTGAAACAGTTCAACGCCAATGACAGTAAAGGCAATGCCAGCTTGGAAGCCTCTAACAGGAGGTATATAATGAGAAAGTAGCAAGTTGAAGATCTGATTAATGTCTAATATCCAGGGAGTTTTATGTATGTACATCACAATCTCCCTACTATCTACTAAATCCTTTCAGCATAATTATGTCCAAGTTATGATACTTTACACATCCTTTCCTCATTTAATCTGTTTTTCATTTTTCGCAACCCAAATTGCTTTTTTATGTCCTGTTAACAAGTAAAAGGGTCTGGAGAACCCACAGCCAATTAAATGTGTTCAGTTATATCATGCAGATTGTTATGATATGACTTTATTCTGTCTCGGTATCTTTTTAATTTGATACTTTCTACATTTGTATTTTTCATATTTAGCAGAACTGTCATTTCAGGACTGGCTAGAATTGTCAGAAATAATGATTTCATTTTAAGAGAGTTCCCTTTACCTCCTAAAGTTCATACCCAAATATTACAATATATTCCTTTGACATAAAGCAGTTTGGGTCATATAAGAATAATCAATGAAAATGTTCTACAAATTCTAAACATAACCTTTGAGGGGGGGGTTGCATATTAATCTTCACATGATTTCTAACACAGTTTTATTCTTACCTTCAAGATTAAAAGAAAGACAAATCAGTAACAGCAAGTTCTACTCCTAAAGAAACATCTTAAATAAGATACATTTTTTTTGTCATAAGACCCTTGGAGTTGTGGGATATGCAGAAGAATGCTCTGTACATTATACAGACATTGACTAAATGGATTCTACTTTTTTCCACATATTCTTGAGGACTGCTGGGATACAGGCTGCATAGACAAGTGATTTGCTTCCCTTCACGAGAAAATGCCAAAACTGAATGTTACAAATAAAATTCTAGAACGCAGAAGGTTTTATTTTATTTTAAAGACATGTTCCTTTGTTATTATTATCACAACTAAAATTATACACTGATGCCAGCAGACCATGTGCCAGAATCAGATCTGTTGGTTATATTTGTACTAGCTGACGCTACAAATGAATGAAGTATTTTGTAGATACTCTATAACTGAAAGATGAGTCCTAATAACATCTAGGATAGTTGTTAAGAAATTAGCCGTATATGAATAGATATATTTGTTTTTCAGGTTCATTTTCTTCAGTTATCTTAAATCACTTTGTTGGAATGCTGTAATATTACTCTTATTTCATAGTGTTAAATGACAAAGCTGACTCCAATGCATACACCTTGTATCGCAGGCTAAAACTACAAATCTTGACTGTCATCAAGTAATAAAAAAAAATAAGAATGAATTGTCCGCTCAACTAAACCATTCTCAGCAGCTGCATTAATTATTATTGCAAAAAACAGAAGTTATTCACTTTAGAAAAATGTCATTTTAAATGTAGACAGGGAGCCCAGATAAAAAGATTTTCCTTATTCTCCTGTTTTAATTTTCTCATTCAGTGATCTATTATTCATCCAGGATATGAAAACAATCTTAAACCTTTATACTAATTCCAATTTAAGCCAGTTGATTTTTGATTATTGTGCAGTTTTATTAACAGATGCAAATATGAGAAATGTTTTCTCTTTGTGAAGGATTATTGGATTTGCATGAATTGTATAGCAGCTGGTAACCCTTATCCTTAGTATACTACGTTTTACTTCAAGGTCCACCACACTGGGACCTGGAATCTTAAAAGGAAAAGTAATTGTATTTTGAACTGAAAGCAGTATTTTGAAGATTAGAAGTATAGGACTGAGTTGGAATATAGATCTAGGACAACACGTATACAAGAGAAAAATGTTATTGCATGACTATTAATATCACCCCTGAATGTTGCAAAAAGACTCTCTCATTGTTGCACAAAATATGACCACAAGGGGGCATTATACACACTGTCAAATTCTATTTATCATAAATGTATATTCTCATTATTTATAAATATTTTAATAGTTACTGTTAGGCAAATGGAAAAGGTGTTAATTTGCTTATTTCGTTAGATGGTAACAGAACCAGTGGGGGTAGAGTGTATGGAAGACGTGGAAGAGGCTATTTTAGGTTAATGGTTTATCAATACGTTGTTACTGAAAGGCAGGACTTTGATTTAACCAGGAAGTAACATGGTGTGAAAGTGTTTGTAACTGTGTTTTCTTATCTGTGACAACATCATTTTTAAATCCTTCAATCGAAACTTCATCTATTATGTTTTTATGTAGTAATGTAATGTCATCATTGATATGTAGAAATTCCTGTTTGTGAAGCCTACAGGAAGACTCAAACCGTCCTGACTTAGCTTTAGTAGAACCCACGTACAATGCACTATTGTCGGCCTATACATTTTCTAAATATTACTGTGAAACAAATCAATGATTGAAAAAAAAAAAAAGTTGCACATTATGAAGTATTATGAAATATTTGGATACTGAATGATTCAAAGGAGGATTGAGTGGGACACTGGACCACATGCAGTAACTTCCATTAATCATTTCCATCACTCCAGTTTATACTTTTAAATGAGAAATCCAAAACTTATTTAGGATATTTCTTTATTTATCCAACAATAAGATGTTACTAATAGATT